>JAIPRN010000983.1:0-57543 GCA_025469175.1 Geopemphigus sp. TES_GeoC_2020 | reverse complement strand
ATAAACGGTTGTGAAGGAGTTTATATTTGGAGATAGCAGTTTGTTTAACAGTAGGAATGTGAAGGTCATTATGAATTGTTTCATTTGATATGTAAAAAGGAGCATTTATAATTTTTCGAAGGCATTTAAAATGGATAAAATGAGGGAGAATAGACTTAGATGGTTTGGGCATGTTATGAAGAGAGAAGATTCGGAAGTAATAAGAACAGTTATGGAATTAAGTGTGGAAGAAAAAAGAGGAAAGGGAAGACTAAAGAAGTGGTTTATTACGATTGAGGATTACTGGTACGTGTGTGGAAGATTGGGCGAAATGGAAGTTTAGGACGAAAGTGGCCGACCCCAAATAGATGGTATAAAGGTGAAGGAAATGATGATGATAAGCGACTTGAATTTTAACTTGTTATCATTTTAATTAAAATCATTCAGAATGATCAACTGACAAGCTCAGCCTTGACAAAAAGTACAAAGAAATTGCTTTAATTATTAATTACGAATACAATATTGTTTCTTTACCACTTTTGACAAATTTTTTAAAATTTTACTAAGATACTAATCATCATACATTTAACCAAATTGTATTTATTCAATTATAGAAATCAGACTATTCATATTTTATTCGATTAAATATTTAAAAAACATATTTTGATGTTTGTTTATCTATGTTTATAAATTACGTTTAACGTTGTATATTATTTAAAAAAAAAAATTTTTTTATTAAAATTGACAAAATATACTAATCCGACAATTTTTGAAGTTAAACAAATGTATTTAAAAATGTGTTAATGTAATGTCACTCGTTCCGAAGTTAAATTCATTTAAGTAAGTTTAAACAAAATAGTCATTGTTCAAAAAATAAATCGCAGGACAATTAATAATCGTTATATTTTCGCGATTTATCTATTATATGCAAAGCTAAGCAATAGTTATTTAATTTTAGTAATCGAGGTAAATTACAACTACCCTATCTCTGTTGAGTAATTTTGTTAATAAAAATTAAATAATAGGTTATGCCACTCGTAACAAATTGAAACTAAATTGTGTACCAACATTTTGTAAATATTCAATTTTTACAACATTCAAACAAGAATTTATTTATAATTCTGTGTAGTCGAATATTGTTATGAATACTTTATAAAACATTCTATATAAAACATAAGAACTTTCTACAGCCATAATAATCACGAGTTACACTGTTATGAATTATAGTATTATATAATGAGGTTGGTTATAAAATTAGTAAGAAAAAATGTTTTTTTGGTTTTGTTCATAAAATAATTCTTTTGAAAAAATTTTGTCATAAAAAATAAATTATTTATTCAGTTTATTCTTTTTAGTTTTAGGTTTTACGTTATTTTCATTTAATAGCTTTTCCATGAACGTTTATTTAACGCTCATAGTTATTTTCATTATTTTATATGTATTACCCATTGATTGAACTCTTAAAAATTGTGTTTTGAATGCGTCCAATTCAGAATACATCGATAAAATTACAACTTATAAAATAATTATGTTCTTTGGTTTTTAAGTAGTTGTCATGTATTTCAATTTAATACAATCAAAATTTAAACCAAAGTTTAAAAAAAAACAACTTCAAAGCGTGAACATTTTTGTTGTAAATATTTAAACATATAATTTCAACAATTATTTCAAATTTCAACAGCATTACTATTATCTGTACACAATAATATAGTCGTTCATATAATATTCACTTCATAGACAATCATTTTTTACTATGATTATTAAAGATATTTAAGATTTTAATATACCAAAACATACAATATTAATGACTTGTACTTATATATTTGTTACACTATCAGACTGTTTTTCTTTTT
Source organism: Geopemphigus sp. TES_GeoC_2020 (assembly GCA_025469175.1). Lineage (NCBI taxonomy): Eukaryota > Metazoa > Arthropoda > Insecta > Hemiptera > Aphididae > Geopemphigus > Geopemphigus sp. TES_GeoC_2020. Next base: position 55,711 of record JAIPRN010000983.1, on the reverse strand, counting down.
TGTTCACGTTAATGTATCATACAGAGATTACATTTTTGACATTGAATAACATTGATCTATAACTTTATGACTATATTGATATTCAAAAAACATAAATTAAATATATTTAAATTACAATATGAAATAAAATAATAGGACTTATTTTGATTAAATAATTTAATACGAGTAATGGTTTAAATGAGTAGGCTATAAAAAAAAATTATAAATAAAAGGACGCAACATAAATAACAATTATATAATACGATAAATATTTAAAAAATCAATATACAACAAATTCTGAGATTTTATAGAAAATAAGAGTACACACATACACACGCAGAAAATTAGGAAATAAAAGAAAACATTTTTACTTAAAAGAGACCACAAGACAGGATAATAGTTAATACTACTTAACTATAATGACTAATACTGATTAGTCCTTACACAATTGGACGGACCATCCCAATGCTAATCGATCAAATCCGCAAGAAAATAAATTTGCAAATGGGTTGTCTTCATTCCACGCTACAGCTGTAACAATACGTCTATGTCTCTAGACAAACAAATTATAATTATTATAAATGGAGTCCATATATACAAATGTGTTAATGTGTATAACAAATAAAATACTCATTTTGAAAAAATAAATTAAAACAAAAAAGGGAATTACGATGTGAAGGTCGTGTCTGAAATAATATTGAGTTACTGACCTTAGTTTGAAAATGACGATAATAAGAAGCGAATGTTTTTTTTTTTTTTTATAGTTAATAAAAATTATTATTTTCTAAATAATTGAAATAAGCATTCAACAAGGGTCATGATCATATTTTTATTTTTGTATCACGAAGATAGCATGCCTATATATGTCATCTTCATCTATTTACACAAACAGCAAAAACTCAGCGAGAAGTTCTTAAATTATCACGTATGGGTTGAATTTAGAGTTTAAATACTAATTATTAAATATAAAGAAAAGAATATTTTCAAGGGCGTCACATCATGGTCTTTCTGTAAAAAGTTGAATGTTTCAAAATTAAAATGTTTTCAGTTCTTTATTCGACCAGAATATCATAATTTATAAAACTCTGTAACATTATTTTGGTACATTGTCCATTAGATAGATGGAAATACAGGAAAGGCGTTTTCTTAAATTGAGTATGAAACAAATATAGTTCAAAACTACAAAATTGTCATTAACATTATTCATTTTATACTTACGTTTCTCGCTGTTCTAGGTATTCTAGTAACTCTTTGACCAGACATATCATATAACATAACTTGTCGATTATCATGAGGAATAGCAATAATACCATTAGAAGCAATGGCAAAACGATTAATGCCTGAATCGGCTCTGATAGTAGTAATTGGAGAACGCATATTACGCAGTTCCCAAACTTTTATGGACCGATCGTCTGACCCAGACACTAATTTATCTTCACCGCCAAGTCCAGCAGATGTAAAAACTGCACATGTCACTATACTGTAACATTGGTTAAAAACTTAATTGTTGCAACTTTGACATTTATAAAATCAAGTAAAAACGTACTCAGTATGACCCTGGAAAACAGAAACTGAATTAATAGCTTCACGGAAATCCCACAATCTGAAAGTAGTATCTCTAGATGCAGTAACAACTAACTTTTGGGAATGATGCGAAGAAGCATAAGTTAATTCTTCGTCATGCCCTGCAGGAAAAAAATTGTGATTTGTAAATTTGTTATTCAATTTAAATCAGATTGAAGTTTAAATTAAACTTTTATTATAGCGTAAAATAATTTTCTTTGGTCTGGACGATTTATTATATTATGTGTAACAATATATTACTATTCATATTCCTATGTTGAGAAATTATATAAGTTCCAAATTGTAAATAAAATTTTTATTTTATTAAAATGTTTTAAATATATATTTTAAATATTTAGATTATACACACTTTTGTATGGAGATTTTTTCAAAATTTAATATTTATTTATTATCATCAAAACTAAAAAAAAAAATTAATTTTAGACCAATCTTTTAGATTTAAATTAAAAATTGAATTGTATATCAATTTGTATACAAAATTAAATAGCAAAATAGTCGTTTAAAGAATATAGATGAATTAAAACTATCTAGAAATGTATAAGTTAAAAATATTAAAATCTAAAGTATAACATTATATTAAAAAATAAGAAAGTGTAATAGATGGAAAATGAATTAAATATACTTAATTAATACTGTTGTGATAAAATAACAAAATAATTTGAATCGTTATATATAATAAAATAAAAACATCTATGCGTTCATTTCGACGAATAAAAAATACCTATTTTTTGTACAGAACAATTTTGTGACCTTGATGTTACATCATTTTAATTAAGAGTTTTGAGTGTTAGATCATGAAAATAATTAGCTACGTAAAGATAAGTATTGTAATGGAATACTTACCAGTGAGTGAATTTAATAGCTCACTAGTTTCAACATCATACAAATTAGCAGTCCTATCCCACGATGCAGTAATAATTTGATCACCACCTATTAACCAATCACTAGCCATCACTGGTCCATTATGTCCCAAAAATGTACACGAAGGTGTACGCAGCGCTGGAACAATTCTATCATCTTCTGTTTCAGTATCATCAGATTCTCTATCCCTCTAAAAATTAATGTAATATTTTTACAACCATACATATATCGCGTAAAGTGTTTCAAACCGTATATCTGATACAACAAACTATCTAAGTGAAAAAATAACAAAATAATGATAACATAAAACAAGCTTACTAAATTGTCTAAATTAACAGCTGCCTGCCATATGTGAGTTGTTTGATCGCCGCTTGATGTAAGTGCTAAATCCTTGTTTGGATGAAATTTTATAGAATTAATAGATCCCATATGGCCAGTATATTGTAAAAGTGGCGTACCAGTTTCAATGCACCATATTCTTGCCGTGTGATCTAAAACGTAAACTTATAAGTAAAAAAAAGGCAGGGGCATATCTAAGGTTTTCCATTTGTACCAGCTGAACACGTTCCAATCACGGGTTGTCCAGTATGAGGTAATGTCACATCCCACAAGCCGTCCCTGTGTCCACCATATTCCTTTACAAACTGACAACTGGCTGCTGATGGACTTTTAAAACTAGACACAATCTTACTAGTTTGTGCTTTTAATTTGTCGGCAGTTTTAAGTTTCTGACCCGTGGGTGGTTTTTGTTTAGAATTTACTTGGAACTGTTCAGCTGTTGAACATTTTTCATTGATTTTTTCGGTGAGAACCTCTACTTTTTCTTGCAGAACCACGTTCTCCTGGCACACTGACTCGAATTCCTTTTCAATTAGTCCAAAGAGATGTGTAAGCCGTTTTCGTACGCCAGAAGGAATATCAATTTCTGTTTTGTGCATCGCAATGATTAACCATAAACAATACGTTAAGTGATAAACGTCCAATTCCACACATCAGTCCATTTTACAGGTACTTAATCGCGCAAGAAATACATAAATAATAACATTTTTATTTTAATACGCTAATCCGTATTCAGTTTTAATAATCACTAAAAACATTATTTGAATTCTATAATACATTTACGTTGTTTGTTATCACGGCATATAAATGTTCGTAAGTTCATATTGTAAATAAATCAATTTTAGGGTTCATTGAAATATTGATATGAATATATAAAATATAATTCTATGGTAGCGTTCTACAGAGCCTAAATTATAGTATAATTAGATATTATATAATATAGATTATTATAGTATAATCTATACCTGGGATACGGTTTTACTAAAATCATTGATCATACATAATCATAATCTTCCTCGCCTTTATCCCATCTATTTGGGATCGGCCACCTTCGTCCTAAACCTCCATTTGGCCTGATCTCCCATATCCTCCACGCACAAACCAGCAGTCCTTATACCTTCCTCGATCGTATTCACTCACTTCTCCTTTGATCTTCCACTTCCACTTCTTCAATATTCATTTCCATATCAGTTTTTACTGCTTTCGACTTTTCTCTCCTCATAACATGCCCAAACCATCTAAATCTATTCTCTCCCATCTACTATCGACGCTATTCCTATGCTTCCCCTTACATATTCATTTCTTATCATTCCACTCATCCATCTAAGCATTTTCATTTCTGCTACACCAATCCTCTGTTATCAATTTTCTTGTCCACTGCCCAACACTGAACCATATAACAGTTGGTCTCACTACACTTTTATAAAATTTACCTTTCAGCCTCTTTGGGATCTTCTTATCGCACAGCATCCCAAACGCTTCTCTCCACTTGATCCACCTACACTTAGTCCATGTTTTACCTCCTCGTCACCAATAACCCATTATTTTGTACAAATGACCCTAAATATTTAAAACTCTCAGCCTCACTTACCATGTACCCGTTTATTGTCATTACACTCCTCACTACATTAACTTGTTCTCTTTCACCAAACTCGGTCTCACTTCTACTTATTCTTAATCCCTTTCCTTCCAGTGATCGTACATAAAATGATTTATCACTATAAGACAAGGCTGCATATACATGTTAAATCAATATTTCTAACTAGTTAAAATTTAAATACCCGAAATGAAATAGTTACGAGTTACTTATTATTTTCATGAAATAATATTGGTTTCGTTAAATTGGAAGTTCGTCGATTAAAAAACTTAGAAAGTTGGTAAAAAGTTATTCAGTTAGTTGTTTATAAAAAAAAAAAACAATTATGGATAATTAATAACGTAATTTATTAAATTAAAAGTTCGTGTCTGAATTTTTTTGGTTTGGTTTAAGAAGTTGTCCTCTAGTACGTAAAATGTGTTCTATATGAACACTGGAAACCATTGTTGTTATATTTAGGGCAAGCTTGTTTATAAGTAGGACAAGAAAATGTTTATATCTTTATGATAAATAACATGTAATACTGTTAAATGATTGTTTCTTCATTTGTTACATTCCAAGTAGAATCTTGACTATCTTCAAATATATAAATATTTAAATAACTAATAAATTATTTAAACTTTCATTATGTTAAAAGTATATTATGTAAAATATATAAATAACGTAACTACTTAAGTTAATTATTACTGACTAAAGAGACTTAGCATTCCAACTAGCATAGCTAATATGGTTGGCCCAAGATTTATAATATAATTATATATTGTCAATTAAAGTATTGGACAACCTAGGTCATTATTTTTATTCTAAGTATCAAGATCATCTTTTATTTTGTAAACAATTAAGTTTTAGTTTATTAAAAGAGCATACAATATTTCAAAAAAAATTTTTTGAAAAATTTACATCAGGATAATTCTTATCTAAAATATCTGAGTATGGGAGATTTAGGTATTGGGCAGGTATTCGCTGTGGTATCTTCACTGGAGGCATGACTGCTGGATTGAATGTAACATAACTTGGATCATACGCTTTAAACCATTCAATAGGTGTCCTAAAATTGAAAACATTTTTTCAAATTTATTTAGGAAGGATTTTATAATTTTAAAACAAAATATGATCAATAAGTAAAAACCCAGAAAAAAACGTGTTCATTATAATAAATACATTTTTTAAATGAATTATTGATAAAAGTAAAATTATCTTCAAACGAACCAAATTATTATGAGTATAATTATTTTCGTTAAATTTCTTATACATTAGTGAAATATTATTGTTAGATATCTTTTAAAATTGATATATTAAGATATAGAGTGGAAAATAATGGTACAGTGATGATCCAGTCATAACACGATATTATGGAATGATGTTATTTACTAAAATTATTTTCAGATAAATATGTACATTTTAAAATTGTTTCTTAGAATCATTTTTTATTTGAAATCAATTTTTTTTGTAGCATTATTGATAACTTTTCAAAGCATCATTTTAATAGCTCTGAATAATATAACACTATAAAATGTACTTATTAGTATTAAGCTCTAAAATAAATATGCAAAATAAACTTTTAATTGTAATATTATTCGATTTAATTTTCAAAATTATAAAATTGTATTATATCACAACTCTGACCTGATACGCTTATGCTGATACCTGTATGCATTGAATTACTATTTGAATTTAATATATTTAATATTATTCTTCAAAAAATAATACTTATTATAATTTTTATTTCATTATTTGGCTGTGATATAGTTTGCAATATACAAAAATTACATTATTTCGAATATTTATTAAATTTTTATTACCTATTATCAATTTTGATTTAATGATTAAAAATACTTAAACATATGTTATGAAGTTATTGATGAATAAAATTAATAAGTTATTTACTTGTAACATGATTATATTATAAAACACAACATACAATATGTCAAAAATTCATTAGTTCAATTTTTGTTTAGTATATGTTATTTAGTACATGGGCTATTTATTGTTATTAATTTAAAAATATTGTTTTATTTTATTTTTAGTTTTAATTTAATAAAAATAAATATACAAATTTGGGCGTGCAGTTTTTTTTACATTTCAAATACATTTTGCAAACATTTACTATATATATGAGCCCTAATTAAACAGAAAATTATTTTATTGTTAATATTCTACAAATTTGTGATATTTGCATAAATATTTTTTTAAATTTTATATATTCCGAACCACTTGTATTTATGTCACACTATTGAAAATAAATTAATACTTTTTCAGCATTAGGTATACACAGGTAACAAAGTGAAAATGCCTAAAATATATGCAAAATATGCATCGTCAAACTGAAGATATAGAAAACTATATTCATTAGTTTATAAAAAAAATTATTTCATCATTTATAAATTCTTAATTATTTTTATAACAATTTACAAGGGTATCTTAAAAATCTTAAGAAGTTTTGAGGTTTATTTAAAAATATATGAGCATAAAACTTACATTTTTGCTAATTCTGGTTTTAAATTGATATGATTATTTTGTGATGTCAATGTAGCTACAATTTTTGATAGTTTACACACTTCAGGATGATAATGCCTCTAAAATACAAATTATAAATTTATTACCAAATGTAATAATAACCAAAACCAATTTTGATTAAAATAAATATCTAACTTGTAACGCTGTTAGTTCCCATAATGAAGTACTACCAGCATTACTGTGTTCAGGTTCTTGTAATTCAGCATCGTAAATTCCTTGTCCAAATGATGGATCAACATCTAATAAGGATTCTGTGTTCTTGTTTGTCTAAAAACATAAATTCTGTGTTATAAAGTAAAAATTGAAAACATTATTTATTTCATATTACATACATATACATTTTGTAAAACATAAAGATATAAAAAAGTAATTAAATTAGTAAGATAGATATATGATTTTATTTGCTAAATATAAATTGATACTTATATATTAAAATTTGATGATGTAACTTTTGACTAGATTTTTACAACTAAGATAATTGATATCAAAATCATTAAGTAAATAACCAAGTAAAAATATTTCAAAATTGTTTATATTTTACACGACATATTAAACTTTAGCAGGATTATAAAAATGTTATCAATTTTTTAAAACCTGATTTTTTAATTTGTCTGTCAATAGTCTAATATTATACAATTCTTCATTATGCTGTACACATATATTTTTTCAGTTAGATGCAATTATGTTTTTGAAAAACATAAATGTATTAATTACTGTTTTGATTTTAAATTAGTTTTTCGTTTATGTTGCAGATAATTTTTTTTTATCACATTATAATGGATATTATCAATAGCAAATGACAATAAATTTTGTATATTAAGTATGTTTAGTGTAAATTGTTTTAAAAATATCGGATATATATTATTTAATTTAGTTGGCTGTCAAATGTTTAAGCACCATAAATAAATAATCAATAAAATTACTTGAATTATGGTTCGAAGAGCAGCTAAAATTCCAAGGGATGAATTATGAAGTGTTTGAAGAGCTAAAGTGGACATTCTTTTCACAAATGACAGTGTAGAATTTACAGTTACTTTCTTGCGACCAACCAAAAATAATGCTTCAATTGTAAGAAGAAACGTTTCTAAATCATCATGGTGTTTACCTAAAAAAAAAAAATTTAAAAAAAAATTCTATTCATTTGTCTATATAAATAATAATTTATCATTATACTATAGACTTTAGTGATCAATAAATTCTATAAAACAGTTTTTGACTTACAACAATCTAATTCGAGAATAACTTTATACAAATGAGAATAAAAATGAACAGGATCAATGTTGATCACTGATCCTTGTCCAGATAATATGACAAAAATAGTTTTAATACAACAAAGTTGTTCATTTACAGTCAGTTGATGTTTCTTTATAACGGAATCTAAAACTGTTAGAATATCATGGTAAAATTCTAAATTAATTGAATGGCTGTATCTACATAACAAAAAAATAATTTTTAAAAAAACATTAATAATGTATTTTTGATTATAATAACTTTGCTAATCCTTGAAGACAAACTGATAATAATTTAGACCGTGGAGCAGTTTTTAATATTCTAAAGTAAATCAAAAAAACAAGTTTAGTAATTTCAGTTAAATTGCTCATATGACTTTTTATATTTTCTTCAGCTTTTGTTTCAAGCATTTCTTTATCTAATTTATCCAACATTTTACTTCTCTAAAAATAAAAAAAAATTATATTAAATATTCGTGTTTTTTAAAGTCATAATTATTAATTCTTACTTTACGTTCTTTCTTAGACATAGCTAATAATTTTTGTTTTCTTGTCATGAATTTTTTTGATTTTAAAATTTCTTCTTTTTCTTTATCAAGATTCACATTTTTTATTGGTAGGGCAAGTAAAACAGATAATAGCTCGCTATGAACACAATGACTTTTTGTTTTAACAAGTTGATTAATGCGCCGTACAATCTATTCACATTTTAATAAATTGTAATATTTAATCTAGCATATATTATTAACAAACTATAAGAGTATTAAATAAAAAAAATAGAATAATTACTATTAACGATATAGTTCCTTTTTTATCTTCTTTAAATATTTTTATAAATGTCTCTTCAATTTTTTTTCTTACATTTACATTTTTGTTATCCAAGTAAAGAGTTAATAAATGTCCAATGTTAACTGCATAATTAAAATATGAATGTGAAATTAATAATTCACACAAACAATTTATTGCCATTTCAGCCAAATTTATATGAACCTAAAATAAATTTATGAATTAATTTAAAAAAAAATGCTTTATGCTATTTAATTTTAAAACTTACATTTGTTATAACTCGTGTGTCTCCTTTTTTTCTGTGTAGACAACTGGCCATTTTCTCTAAATTTGTAAGGTAAATTTTATAACCTTTGAGTAATTGTCCTTCAAAACCAATTAATTCTTTTGTAACCAATTTTACTAAAAATAAAATAAATATGTATAAATTAGCCATCAACCATACTACGTTGAATATACCAGTTCTCGTACGATCACTGAAGTTAAAATTTTTTATAAATTAATGTATTTAAAATTAAAAATTGAATACATATTTTAGAATATGCTACAAATGTAGTTATTATTAAATTACCATCATTTTAAAAATTTTGAAATTATTATATTACATTGTATCTTATAAATTACGATAATTCATTTTTCTGAATAATATAAATATAAAGTTTTACATTACATAGATGTCTATATAATATAAACATTTTCAACCACTCATTTTGGAGTCTTTTATTTTATTTTAACACTATTATTACTTCAATAAAATGTATAAGATAAATATAAATTTCACAAAATAGGCAAAAATTTTGAATTATTTAATAAAGATTTAAAAATAATTTGTATCAAATTATATCTATAAAGTAACTTACATTTTACTCCATCATATTGATTTAGTTTTAATTGATAACTTGGCAATAGATCTTTAAAAACTTCTAATAATGTGAGAGTTACTAATTTTTTTATAGTAATTTGTAATTCTGGTTCACGGTTTTCCATTATTTCTAAAAGATGCGCTATATTTCCAATCTGGAAGTAGAAAACACGATAATTATTTTCAGTACTTCGATATATTTTATAAAACCTATATATCCAGTAATCTTATTACATATGGCATGATATTAATTTTTAATTCAATTTACAATGAAACGATACAAATATGAACATAATATAATGAAATAATAGAGTTGAGTATTGTAAAAGCTCAAGTATACTTTGACATATATACATAAATTTAAATAAAATGAATTACTTTTAAATCAGGATTTTCTAATAAAGTACTAGCTAATAGTCCAATGCGTTGTTTATAACTTTGAATTGTATTTTCTCGTTTAGCATATAATTTTGCTACACTAATTGGTTCATCTTTATTAACTGATATAGCCTTTTCAGGTTCATTTGTAGCCAACCAAATATACTCGTCATCATTATTATCTTCATTATCATCATCAATTTTCTTCTTTTTTGATTGAGGCTTTTCTAATTCTAAACCATAAATAAAATAAGTTATTTATTTAAATTTATCTTGATAATTATACAATAAAAATTGAGATTAACTTAACACTATTACATGGTATAAAAAAATGTATACCTAGTATTAAGGTAGAGATTAAGATTTATACATGTTAAACAATATTTCAATATGACTGAAAATTGTAAATTGTACTTTCAACAATGTACTAAGTGGTAGCCATAATAAAAACAAACACTATTAAGTGGAAATAACTGGATGTGTTTATGGTAAAAAAATGGGCAAAAATGTTTAACTGTCGTTGGCTTGTGAATCACTGTACTATGACACCAAGTAAAGATAACATAATATTTATGAAGACAAACAAATCTTTAGAAATTTTTTTTTAGCATTTTTTATAAACTTAAACAATATCAAATTTCTTCATATTTCTTAATTAAACTTTGTGTTAAATATTTCAGTTTTTGTAAATTTAAATTATTTTACAACTTTTATATTTTAAAATTAAAACTTCCTACTGAATTTATAGATATTACCTATTTCATCTTTTTCAAAAGTGTATCTTCTTAAAATTCCATCTTTAGTTTTTATTGGTAATAATGGTTTTTTAATAGCTAAATCATCTTCTTTCATCATAGACCGATTTTCATACTCATTTTCAAGGTTATCATCATTTTCTCGAGATCTTTTCTTGTTCCCTTTCTAAAAATATAAATAACTATGGTAAAATAGAAACGATTAATAAATTACTTTTAATTTACATTATTAATTTGTAAACGATTGTAAAGTTTATAATTTCGGTTTCCAATATTTTTTTTAAGAAAATCCAAATCTTCTTGATCAACCATTTCTAACATATCATCTCCATTATCACTATTTTCCGCTTCTTCTTCTTCAATGTCTTTTACTGGGTCATCTTGTCTATGTAATGGAGCTTGAGGTACATTATACACCTTAGATTTATGCTTTTTTGTTTTGATGTGACCTTTGTTTCGCAAATGGTTACGTTTTTTAACATCACTTATTTTTCTACCTTTGGACACCTTTTTCTATAAAAAAAAAATAAAAAAAAAATAAGCACCATTGTAACTAATAAATATAAAACTGTAATAAACTATATAGAGAACAATTAATTCAAAGCATAAAATTTAATTTTATGAAAATACTGTAAAATTTTACTTAATAATATTTAATTAAATATAATTAAGTAATTTTCGTTCAAATATTTTTTACTTACTTTAACCATTTTTCAAGTATAATATATAATTTACGTACAAAAAATAATACTGTCACTTAAAAGTCTACTAAAATGTTCAGTACAACTTAACACTCGTTAGGAACGCGTTCTACAACTTATAATATTATTTTAGCCTACATTCTAATTTATAGTTTTTATATTAATTATTACATAACCTCAAAATTAATCAAATATCATGGACAAAAATGTTTTTTATTTGTATTCAAGGATTTTCTTATTTTATGATAACGCGATACTTATTAAACTATCTACTAATCTTTTGTCTTGTTGTTAATTCTTTTTTTTGTTGGATGTTTAATAGAAAATCTACAACGTTAAAACTACCACCATATCCCTATGGGTACACACTGCAACGCCATAGCGATCTAATTTTAATTACAATTACAATCTAAGATTCATTATAATTTGTAATATTACGTATTACGTAGTAGCCAGTGGCATGCCCAAAAGTGGATGTATGGTCTTGTTTTTTATTGTACTTAAAATGATATGAAATGTATTAAGCTATTAAGATAAATGTGGTCGGTGTTTATCTTTGGTATTTTAAATTCCTGTTTCAATTTGTTTCCCTGAATTAATTTTGTTTTATTTATCCTTGGCAAGTTTAACTAAAATCGTTAACAATCCATATCGAAATAAGATCTAATCACAATATTTCAACACTATCACATAATAAAACAATCGAAATTTCAACATTACTTGTTAAGTAATTTAAAAAATAAAATGAATTTCATTGAAATAAACATGCGTCCATGATTAATCACGATCATATAACACATTTTTGGCAAGATTTTGATTATTTGAGAATTCGCTACTACACTATTGTTTTTTGTTATAATTGAACGTATTTGAAACACTAAATAATTTTGATAATAAACGTCGTAAATTTAGGTTTTTTATCTTTAAAATTTCGAAGAATTATAATAGTCTTAACATTTATTATAAATATTAATACATACAATCAAATATAATACAAGTATTATTATATTATAAATAAACTTTAATAATAGCCAAAAATTAATTCTATAGTTTTGTATGGACTTATAGCATATATGAAATTGTATTGTTATACATTTAAATAGTAAACAAGTTTTAATCAAGAAAATTCATTGATAATACAATATACATATGACAAGAGTAATTAAAGAATAGTTAAATTAAAAAACTATCTTATATTTTATTATAAACGAAAAACATCAATTGATAATATACACACTATTTTAGGTGATAATCACAATTTATTAATGTTTGTGATATGAAAGTTTTAAATATTCAAATAAAGAAAATATAAATAGTTTACAAATGAGATTTGAATAAATAAATATTAAAAAAATATATATAATTATGTACACAGGTTTATTTTATCAATATGCTTAAATTGTTTTTCATAATTAAAACAAAACAATTATTAAAAATGTAAAATTGACTAGTAAAAATATAATAATCGTTAAGGTCTTTAGTAAACTTTTTTAAATATGTTAATCATATTCAAATGCAATTAATCTCAAAGATAAATTGAAAACATTATAATGGCACAACTTGTTGCATAAACATTTTTGGGATATCTGGTCCATAGTAAAATTTTGTATTATTTCCTAAGGATTCTATGCGTTTCATTTCTAAATATTCTTTAGTCAGTAACAATTTGTTTGAGTCAGCCTGCATTTTAATGCGATAGAATTCAGCATCTGCAGCACTCTTTTCTTTGTCTAAATGAATAGTATCTAAATTGACATAAAAAAATAACGAATGAATATTAATTAAAAATAATTTTATTGAATATGAAATATTATCACGGAGTTTACAAAAAATACATACCTTCTATTACAGATATTTGTTTGATAGATTCTTTTTCCATAATTTTTTGTTCAAATTCAATTTTTGAAACTTGTGATTGTTTTTCAGCTTCTATAATGGCACGTTTGCGTTCAGTCTCTGCTTCTTTTTCAATAACTTTTTGTCTTTGTTCAGCTATGAGTAATTTAGTTTTTTCTGCTTCCCTAACAATCAAAAATCAAATATAAACTTTTAATGAAATAAATACTAAAATTAGTTAAGTAATAATAATAAATTATTATTGTTTATACATGATTTCATAATTTTTTCGTATTGTTTCAGGTATTTTAGGCTTAGTAACACGAACAGAATGTACTTTAAGTCCAGGAGCCATTTCTGTTAAATCTTTTTGCAATGCTACTTTGAGGTTTTCATCAATTTGATCAAAAAGATCAATGTATACCTGTAAAATACATTACATCTTAAAAATTATTTTATACATTTTTATTTAAATAAGGAAAATGAATATCTACCTCATGTAAATTATGAACACTGCAAAATTGATTTAGCTCATGATGTACTTTATTAAAAATTAATGTTTTGTCATAATCTGCTGTATAATTCTTCACAATATCAAAAACTGTAAATAAAGTAAAATTTAATTTATATGCATTTTAAAATAATAAAAATTACATTTTATTTAGATCAAACAAATTGTTTTAATAGTCTAGGTTGAATATTTATATATTTTATTATAAAGATATGGATTTTCTACTTTGGCATAAACTATTAAAAAAAATTTACCATGTTATAACTATGTTTGTAATTTGATTTTACAATATTTTAATGGGTTTTTAAATTGTTTAAATATGTTTATTTAAGTTAATTGTATGTTCAATTGATTATTTAGCAATTTAACATTCAGCCATTTTAATATGACTGTGATATTATACTAAATTGAATTGTTTAAACCTATTTGAAAATTGTAATTATTTTATAGATTATATATTTTGCAAACTTAAATAGATTTTAACACATCTATATTTGTTTTATTGAATACATCTTATACATTTTTAAAAGTTATAACTATTGTTATTATTTTCATATAATTACTATGAATAACAAATTATATAGGTAAAATTTTAATTACGTACCATAATCTGCGTTAAGTATGTTGACTACTTCGATTCTATCGAAATAAATCATAACTCCACCACTGGTACCGCAAGGTACATTTTTTACTTCGTCTGTTTGAAGTGTAACCTAAGATTAGAGAGAGACATTTATTTTTCTTTATTAGAATCATCATCGAGTTAGAGATACTGACTTGTACAGACCGAAAAGTCGTTAGAAATGGCATCATGATATGGTAACCAGGATGACTAATTTGGGACAATAACGCCCCACCCTAGTATAAGACATGCACAAAAACAGTAATGATTATAATAAAATTGAACTGATTAACTCAAAATGTTATATTTACCCTGTAATAGACGGCTACATGCCCTTCATCAACTCTATGAAGACAAAAGTGAGTCAAGGTGGCAGTTAGTAGAAATAGCAAAGGTAATGCATAGGATAAGTCTGCCATTTCAACAAATTATTATCGACGTGGATATTTTGTTAGATGTTTATTAATTTATCGATTACAGTAAACAATATAATATGGTACTTAATAATTTAAAAACTAGAACAAAATAAATATTGATTATAAAAACATGGATTCGACCATACAGTCCACCATGATAAAAAGCACCTATTCTAGTAATAACTAAAATAAGAAAAAATCATATACAATTGTGATATAAAATAATCGTCCAAACATTTTAAGAAAACGATAAATAATAATAATAATATCTTTTCTTTAAAGTTTTTTAAAAATTTGATTGGACAAAGTTATATTCGTTTCTACTTTACGTTATCAATATTATTTTATTACGATTATTGTAAGGCTGATAACAAAACGAAAAATACTGCCACAGGGCGCGCGCTAATGTCGTACCACAGTTGAAAGAATGTCAAATATTTGGTTTTGGCATTTTAAAATTTTGACCGCGTATTAAGATACATTAAAATGTATGTCATTCCATTCACTGTTTTAACGTGATACACTTAGTGTTTTATAATTATCAACTATCGTATTTACATTTTCAAATAATATAAGTATATTATTTATAACGTATTGAAATCGTCAATACTTTCAGTAGGTATTTACTTTATATAATTTTTATATTTTGTGCTTTGTGTAGTGTATTCGAATATATTTAAAAAATGTCTTACGAGGTCGTTCGAATCACAGTGACAAATTGAATAGTCCACAAATGCCATATAATCATTTTTTATAACTTCTTTAATTTCTACAATTATATTGCAGCGATATTGTTCAGTAAATAATTTAAACAAAAATGTATTAAATATTTTAATATATATATATATAATAGATATGGAGATATTTTATAGATCACACAATTTTAAAATGTTTTGTTTTTTAAATTTGGTGTTTTTGAAGTGGCAGATATTTTCGTTTCAATAAACATATGTTGTGAACATAACATTAATATTTGTGTTGCGATGTTTGAAAATTATAACTGATTATTATATGAGTTTAAACAAAATATAATGGAGATAAGATTTTTGTTATTTATATGTAACTTGTCGGAATCTACGAAGTATTATTTTTACACCTATGTGTTTATTTTTTGCCCTTATATTGTCAACTATATGGGGTCGGCATTCTCGTCCTATATCTCACAAATCACAATTCTTTGCCATTCATTTACTCACACAAACTATCCTTGTATTATCTGTAATTCATATACCTATCTCCTCTATTTACCTCTTCCTTGCTGCAGTTATTTCTATGACAATTCACTTTGACTCATATTCCTCATGACATGACCCAATTACTTCAATATATTTTCCTTCTCTTTTTTTCACAATCGATAATTTTTAATTTTCGTTAAAATAAATTTTTTTTTTAATAAACGAAATTATAAGTAAAAAAATCGATTTTTTTTAAATTACATTATTAATTATAACTTACACGTTCTTTTATATCGAAAAATATCAGGAAAAGTACATATTTATGTGTTCTTAATATGGTTTAATTTTTGGTTTTATTGAAAAAATACAATGATCTGCATACAATATGAACAATAGGTAATCATACAGATTTTTCACCAACATAAATAATTTGGAAAAGAAGCCACCCCTCTCTGCTGATGGTACTTTTAATGAATAAAATTATTCTAGCCTTACAACTTCAATATTATTTATACATTTAGAAATATTCCTTTTAACACTTCATTCATAGTACTTATATTTTTATGTTAAATACGTTTATCAAGTATAATAGTTTTTCAGAGAAATATTTTATTTATTTTACAATATTAAATATCACTTAAGAATTTTCCTTCGCCGAAAAATAAAATATTAAAACATAAATCAAACATTTTTTCTTAATATAATATTGTATATCAAAACTTCTAGATAATTGATATGATATTACTTTTTTTATCCATGATATCAATTATTTTTAGGTTATGTAACGAATTCTTTAATAAACACATTTTTCAAAAAAGTATTACGATTTCGTAAAGTATGTGAATGTTGTGAAATCTCGTCAATTTTTTCGAATCAACTTATCGCGTTGCTATGAGGGAGATTGTGGGAGGTATTTCAGAATCCGGACGATATTACGCCGAAGTCGGTGTTAACGGTAAGGTCAATGTTTGGGATACGAACGCGGGTGATTTACGGCATACGTATTCGCCAACTGGACATCTGAACTCGTCCATCACTTGTGTTAAATGGATCCAGACGGATGATACCGATGTACTATGCGTTGGCACGCAAAAGGGGTATGTCGAGTTTTACAATGTGGCCAGTGGATGTATTGTGTCAAAAATTAATACACATTCGACAAGAGCTATTAGGAGTATTTACTGTATGCTCCGACATTTGTACATAGGAGTGGATGACGGTCACGTTGTTAAGTACGATTTGAAAAGTAACAAACTGGAAGCAAAAACTAAGCCTGGTAAAATGTGTGCAGTAGCTGTGTTGCCGGATGGAAGAGTATTAACAGCAAGCAGGGAAATAAAATTATGGAATTTTCCAACTTGCGAGTTGGTTCATAAATTCACTGGTCACAAGACTGAAGTATGTTCGTTACACATTGTAGAAGCTGATAAATATTATTTGTTGAGTTCCGCTAGGGACCGTTTTATCAACATCTGGTCTCTGAGTGATCTCAAACCAGATCCATTGGCTTCATTAATCGCTGACGATAATATTTCTTATATGTATGTACAGAACAAGCGTAATGTAATCACAGTAACAGTAACAACAGAAAGTGGTACTTTGCACGTATATGAACATATATTAAATGGTTATGTAGCTCATCCACTGAGACCGCAAAGAACCCTTCAAATAGCTGTGGATAGTACTAAAGATGAAGAGACTATACAAATGCCTATTTTATGTAATAAAATTGTTGACTCGAGAGTATACATAGTTTATGGTACTAGACCATTTTTAGTATTCGAAAATATTAACTTACAAAAATTAAGTAAATATACGTATATGGCAAGACAAGATCCCAGAAAATCGAAATCAGTCGTAGGAAGTCATATTGTTCATCCAATTATTAATGAGGCCAAATGTGTTGAATTGAAAAATAGTAGAGCATCAAATCTACCACTTGAAACAAGACTTCAAAATATGTCTGAAGAAATTGAAAATACGGTTCAGACTAAAGGTGAAAGTATTGTTCATTTATTAATTCAGGGTCTTCGTAGTAATGACAAGAATCTTTTAGAGTCCGCTTTATTTGTAAAAGATGATCGAACAATTGATAATACTGTGTCACGCCTACCTCTACAATCTATTGTTTTACTTATTCATAAGCTTATTCGTTTGTCACAAGAAAGAACACTGTTGAATTCTATAAGCATAAGGTGGTTAGCAGCTGTACTACGTATACACGCATCCTTGTTATTAGCCAATCCAGACGTTTTAGAAACTTTTTTACCATTAGAAAATGTTTTAAGTATGAGGTTAAACAATTTCGAACAACTCGGATTATTAGAATTTAAACTAAAAGCTCTAGTAGATAGGTTAAATTTTGATAAACATGAAGATAAAGAACAGGATGCCCAGTTGATATATAATGATTCAGATGATGAAGATAAACGAACAACAGATGAAGAAGCTTTATTGGCATATAACGAATTTGACGACAAAGATCAAAGTACATCCGAAGAAGAATTAATGGATGTAGATATAAATGGAGATGAACATACAAACATATTAAGGTAAATTGTAATACGTTTGTTTCAAATATTATTCTGTATTGTATATTAATACAATAAAATTCTTAATCTGTGGTTATTTTCTTATAATAGTGTATCAAATAATTATTGTTTTTTATTATAATATAAGAAATGATTTTCAAATAGAAATGTGTTGTTTTTACTGATTAAAACTTGTCATACATTTTGTTGAATAAATATTTTGTAAAAATACATTTTTAAATAATTTTCTTTTAAAATTAATTTTTAAGTTCTACTTGTTAAATGTTTAAATTATGTTTAATAAAATAAATATAATGACTAGTAAAATAACTGTTCTATTACTTAATGTTTCAAAATTTTTAAATTGATTGAACTGAATAGAAAAGAGGTTAGCAATTTACATTTTACCATTTCATTTTTAAACAATAATTGCCAAAACAGTTTTTTTGAAGAAATTAAGGTAGTTTTTATGGTCATACATTTTATGAAAGGTGTGTAAAAAAATATATTAGTTATGTTTTTATAACATTCTATTTACAAAACAATTAATTTTGTTAAATTCTTAAATGTTTTTGATCTTGGATATTTTATTATCTTCTTAATTTTGTGTTTTACTAATTTTAAAATTCTTTGGTTTTCAATAATTATTTTTCTCATTACCTATATAGTTATTATCTTAATCTCTATGGTTTGGTTCGGTGTTGTTTTTATAAAATCCTTGTTTTTTAAAATTTGGGTTTTTATTCCAAATTATTAGATTTTATAAATTTCTAAAAAATATATTTTTTTTAAAAGTATTAAAAAGTTATGAGGAAAAAATAACAGTAAATAATTAAATTGCTGAAATTAATAGACTAATTTAATATTCTATGATAGTTAGGTAAAATAGTTATCTGAAATTGAATTGAATTTTTATATTTTCTTAAAAAATATTCGAATATGTATATATGTCCTTTTTTGGTAAAATTATATAATATATTTTGTAAATAATTTAACTTGGAATAAGCATATACTTTGGATTTCATACTAATGGAATGAAGTTCTATCATTAAGGTCTGGATTTTTATGCAACAAATATTGTCAAATATATACATATTTATGCACATAATAATATAAAAAATTACAAAATAAAATTATTATTCGTTAAAAAAATTAAACGTCTTAAAAATAATTACAAAATATATGATAAAAGAAATAATTATAGAAATAAAAAAATACAAACTATTACTCCTTATTATATTTATATAAGTATAAAACTAATAACAGAAAAGGTAATATTAATTTTGGAATAAATACCAACAAAAAATTATAAAACATGATTTAAGATTTTCAAATTAGAAGTTACTGCTATTGTTGTAAAGCATAGATTTATGTTTAGAAAAACTTGTTGCAAGACACTATAAGCAGATATTTAAAACAAAATGTTTTCAGGTGACAACTTCATTGTTGTTGCTTATTTCTTCGCTTAATATTCCATAATTTTTTTTAATTTGTGAATACCCTGGATTTTTTAATAATACTTGTTATAGTTTATTTTTGCAATTGCTATGTCTATACTTTTTTCACATAGCTTATGTTCAACACTGAACCAACACGCTAGTTTATCTGAGATTAGTGGCCGATTTATCTTTTTGTATGACTGTTTCTGTAATGCATTGAAAATTGGATAGTATTTCTGCAAGTTCATTTTTTATTGAAATATTAAATAATTCTTGAATATTTTGAATAGACCTTGCACCATTTTTATTAAATGTATCAATATCTTTAAATTTATCGAAGTTCTTTCCATAATATAAAGCTGTATCAAGGCACGTACCAATTGTGTAATGTGAATTAATTTAGGATAAAACATTTTTAGTGCTTGTTCGGATTTGATCATATATGTCACATAAAGTCATCAAATAATTTCGACATTGTTTGAAAGTTAGCCCTTACTAAGTGTTCAAGTGTTAAAACTATTGGTTTTGTAGACTTCAGAAGGTAGGGAGTCAATTATTATATATGCGACGTAACATTCTTGGGCATCAGTATTTTCATTTGTTGGTACCCAAATAAGAACAATTTCCTGTTTCTTTTTGGATTTAACGTAACAAGTTTTCATAGCATAACAGAGCATAGTTTTTTCGTAATGTCGATTGTTCTGGCAATGTTTGTAGTAATACATTTTTCGGAAAAACAAATCATGGGTTTTGTAATTTCCAAAGTGGAATATCATTTGCCCATCATAAAGTTACTATAAATTTCGTTGTTAAACTCATTCAGACGTTGAGTGATTGTTCTATTTCGATTTAATGACTTTTTAATAAACTGTTGATTAACTTGGTCTTTATTTGATATCAAGCTATTATTTACGATGCATTTTGAGGTTTTTAAATGTTAGGTAACTCTAGATTTTCTATCACATGATATGTTGATTTCACAAAAAGTATAAAATAACAGGTCTATTCGTATGAAAGACACCTGTATAATTTCACGTAAAATTGCGTTAGTGTCGTATTTAGTATTTTCTTAAGAAAATTTGACGACATTAAGTCGACGAAATATTATTTCATACGAACAGAAAAACTGAATACATTACACCAACGAGCAACCGTCATTAATCATAACGTAAATTTTTTTTTATTACGGTATCGATAATACCCCGACCATCCTGGAAAGTCGTTAGACATTATTCAGGGCGAACCGTAACACCTAAAAGTCCAGTCGTCATCTAATAAGCGATTAACTGTAGGCCACCCCGACACCTATTACACACTTTGTGACAATATCGATGTATTATGCAGCTCAGATGGTTCCGAGTTTTTTGACGATGGCAATTAGTGAAGGCGATTTTAAATTAGCCTTCAAAATAGCTTTTACAAGAAATTAAAATTAAAAACAACGTCGATTTACCATTTATAAAATACGCAACTTTTATGCGAATATATATATAGAAATACTTAAATACGTGAAATAAAAAATCGTCTATAGACTTTACAGCAGGCGTGTCAAACTTAAAATTTAACCGGGCCAATAGTTGAATAGTTTGTTATGTGTCTCGCACGTAAAAATTTATCGAAAAGAAAATGTTTTGTACAAATTGTATAAGTTATTTTTATAATAGTTTTATATATAATTTTTTTAATAGTCCATTAATATTGGTAACTATGGGGAGGACGTGTTTGACTTAGCTGCTCTTCACATTACGAAACGTCGACGTCTTTTAATCAAAATTATTCTAGGCGAATTGTTAAAGAATACGCATTTGTATAAAAATTCGGGTTCTACTTATTATATTTTATTAAGTTTTAATATTTTTCCACGTTATTTTTTAATATAAATTCAATTATCCCAAAAATAGTCGAATATTCATCGGCGAAGCATTTGTTAATAATTATTATAAATATCGAGAAATATAACGAAATACTTATCGATATCTTATTGAAGTGAGTTCTAAATATACGAATTCGATTAATAATCGGAATAAAAAAAGGTATTTATTTATCTAGAGATTTTTATCGAAGCGTTTGAAGAAAGGTAAGAATTTAATATTATTACATATATCGTGTATCTAAATATATTATTATATTATATGCTACATATATTATGGTTTAAAGCGAACATTTCTAATAGAAATTTAGGGACAGACTTTCGAATATATTTAAATTTTTTTTTCAAATTTGAAAATGTGTGTATTTTTAACAATTTCAAAACAATCTCGTCAAATAATTCTTTTAGTAAATTACAAAAACAAAAGAGACATCGGTTCGGATACCTTGTTGATACGCGTGTTGTTCAATGACTTCGTTTTTCTGTGATAATTTCAGTGGCGTGTAACTAAGGTACTCTTTTTACCAATTTTTACCAATTTCGAAATTGAATTATCGGTATTTTTATGTACCGAATTTAATCTTACAAAGAAATATTCGTTCGAATATTTATGTATTTTGTGAAAAGTTTACTACGTATACCGAAATCTTTTTCTAACAAAATTTACGCTATAAATAGAGTGGGTATTTTTACAATATACAAGTTATGACTGTGAAGGCGACGTATATCATAATATGAGTATTCCGTTATGACCTATAATTTTATAAATATAATTATTCGTCGCTTAATAGGAATAATTTTTATTATACGAGCGTTGTCCAATAAGTAAATTCAAAGGTTGAAGAAAACCATATATTTAAATTTTGTTTGTCCTTACTGTTTCTCCATATGATTGTATAGTTTGATTTGGTGACTACTTAATTTACATCGTTGGAATCGTAGTTGAATTTTTTGCAGGCCCTGATGGAATGGAGCTCTACTGCCGTATCTAATTTTCTGCTCAATTTGAAGTTCATTATTATCTTTCAATCGGTCCACCGATAAAGTCGTCATTAAGACGTGGGAAGAAATGAAAGCCCGAGGGAGCTAAGTCGGGTGGATAAGGTGTGTGGGGAGAACATTTACGAAACGAAACGAACGGAATGTGGGGTCGAGAACGTTTCTCGACCATTTGTCCGATTTTTTTCCGTTAAATGGTGGCTTTCGAAGTTAGATACGATGTGGGTGTTCTTTTAATATGTTATCGCCGATGTATCGGTATATTCGTATTATATTTGGCGGGGGAAGAGGTGAGACTACTGGAACTAGCCTTCCAACATGAATTTTGACCCGTTAAATTTTGTTTTCTATTTTTGGTAATTATCTTGTAAAAATATCGCGATAAAAAATTGTAAGCATCGTAACGTTTTGTAGGACGTTCCGTGAAACGAAGTTTATTATTATTATTTTTATACATATGTAAATGTATTTCAAAACTATGTCGTTACGACATAAAATTAAACATAGGTTTGTACACAATTTTGAATACACAATAAATTAGAAGAATAGGAAATACGTATATTAGGAAAAATCCTCGAATCTGACGTATTATTCTTACTCGTAGGAGTTGTTATTTTTCTGTGAACTTCGTCTCTTCATGCATCCATCGATTGGGTTGGGACGCGATCGATGTTCGCAACTTAGTAACACAACGCTAATCGAATTGAAATATACCAACGTCCCTACTACGGATAAGTCCCGAAATTCCGTCACGTTGCAGAACCATCCGAATGGATCGATGAAGGGGACTCGGTACAATCTATTTGATTAAAACAGAGGACATTTCAGGACAATGGACAAATAAGAAGAAAAATATTAGGCGTCGATAATAATGAAAACGTTTTTTAACAGATTATGCGAGTTATTTAAGTAAAAAAAGTTAGATACAAAGAGCGTGAGAAGTTAGTGATTTAGGGGATCTATGTATAAATACATATGTCATCAGAGGGGCATTGGTGATTGGAAAGAGTGGCGTTCGTCGTTAGAAAATATATTTGGAATTCTCGATAAACGGTTTGGTCTAAATAGATAATCAAGTCACAATTGGACGTTCATTCTATTACGATGAAACGATAACAAACGCGACCGCTTTAACAGTTACGTCGTTTGGTGTCTGGATTATATAACTATCCTAACAGTTATCGCTTTAATACGAATTAAAATGCAACGAGTGTGTCGTCGGTCGATCAATGTGTCGTTAAGTTAACGTGTTGTCGTATAGTTCGACTTGATGATTCTTTATGGGTATAAATATGGTTTAAAAGTTAGTTAATGAGTAGCTGGGCGATGACTTTAAACTTCGAGAGTTCGACGTTTTTTAATTATACGGGGGAGGGGAACGACTAGTGGCGTACTAACGAGAGGCGTTTTAGGGATAAAGCCCCACATTATAATATAATACGTTAATTAAAAACGAATAATCTATTAAATAATATGTCTTGTTTTGTTTGGATCGTTCGATTTATTTGTTTAAAAATTAAACCCCTCCTCCTAAAATTCGGGTTTAAGTACACCACTGGGAACGACCTCGATGGGGCCGACAATCTAGCGTTGCGTCAAGACATTATCGATAGTTTCGACAGGCGTAGCTATGGGTCGGGAACAGTGTGACGACGGAGCTGATGAATTTCATTTTAGGTACTGGTTTGCGAGCGACGGGGCTGGCAAGTTTCGGCGGACGCGTACATCCGGACAATATATTTTGTAATAATTCAGGAAACAAAGAAATAAAATAAAATAAAAGAAGGAGATAGGATATGTTAGAAATAGGATAGAAGGTTAGGGGAATACGCGGGATACCTGGGTGATAAGTGAAAGAGTGTCAGGGGGAAGTATATTGAGTTATTACAGTTAATTTGTTTGAGGTCGTGAATACGAAAATTATTCAGGAACGTAATTAATGAGTGCTATATATTCGAATATAGTCAAAAGATTCGTAATTTCTTACTAGTCGACAGTGCTCGACTTATTTGGTATAGTGATATCAAAGGTTGTGTAGAGGTAAGAGGAAAAGGATTAGGTTGTTGCCTTTGCTTCATGAACTCACCCTACGAATGTTGAAATAATAAAAACGCAAGTAAGTTGGTGACGAATCACTGGACTCGTCCCCTTGAAACATCGACTTCTTGGAGATTGTTGATGGCTCGTGGCTAGAACGACGTCAGGTGCAGTGAACTTGCGCTGTTGAGAAACTTCTCCACTCCACTCTACGGGACGAGAGACTACTCTTCTGGAAAAACTTCTCTCTAATGCACGAGTAGACGAGAGACTCGTCACTGCTGGCTTGAGAGGCGTAATTTTTAGGTTATATAGGCTTCGTGGGGTCATGTCCTCATAGAAATTTGGCACACCTGGTGTTGTGGTGCTTGTGTTGTTGACGTTGGTGGTTGTATCTCTGGGTTCCTTTGTTTGGTTGATTTTGGGTATGCTTTACAGTTTCGGCGTGTGAAAGTATCCCACCCCGTATGCGATTTACCGTTAGTTGGCCACTAACCCTTTCGGTAGGCATTCTTCATGTATATTTATATTTATTATTATTAATTTATATTTATTACTTTCGTATGTGCTATATGTACGATTTCTCTAGTATAGTTTGTATTCCAAGATGATCGAGGGACAGTTAATTTTATTAAGAAACCTTAAAATATTTGTGTACAATATTCTTTTACAAAAATAAAACTAAATTATGATATGCATGTATATGCAGGCATATTATTCTAATTTGTTGACTTGTGGAGAACTGTTTCCGCGAAGAGAAAAATACTCTCGAAAATCAGACGAATACGTCATTTCGGTCGAGCGTTTTTATTTCAAACGTTGACGACAAATACGACGGAAACAGTGCAACGATATTTCGTACTTATTAAAAATTACCTTTTATACGGCAATGGTTGGTGTAAACAAATTATATTACGCAATAATAATGGTAATAAATTATTACATAATGACAATAGTAATGATTATTAAATAAATAAATAATAATATAGATTATAAATATACATATTCGAAACATTGATTTACCGTTCAGTCAATTTTTGTATTTAAAATACTAGGTTACCTAAAATTCTAAAAATAACACTTGTACAAATTAGTCAAATTATATAGTTGTATGTGTGTATGTGTGTGTGTGTACGTATACAACATACTAAGTGATGATGGATGATTAAAATGCATTGGTATAGTTCGGAGAATTAAACAGGGATTCTTTGATAACGTTTAAGACGTTCAAAAAATACTTCAATCAGTTGGGTAGTAACAGTTATAGGGCTCATCAAAGTGGCTGAAATATCGCTAAATAATATTTCTACCACAATAAGAGTTCGGGTAATACGCGCTGCGCCAAAGACGTAGTATTTGTTAAAACGATTTTACGCGAAGGGGGTTTGAAACCGATTTCGAAATCGATTTTAAATATCGGCGAGTACCGTTAAAAATCGAAATCGGTACCCAGCCGTATGGACCGTCACTAATGAATATAAATACCCGAACGCGAAACTTCCGTCGAAATAAATACATATTGGTACGTGTAATCGAAATAGGAATATTCGTTGTTGAAAACGAACGTTCGAATCGAAAACAAAAATCGGTAATTAAAATCGTAACGGAACGATAAAAAATGACGCGGGATTCAATACTCGCCCGGGTAATTTAATGTGTACTTGACGAATTGAGTACACGTGATTGTACATTGACGGGTTGCGTGTGTGTGTGGGGCGTATGTGCGGGAGGGACGTTCGAAATTCGTGTTTTGTGATACGCTTATAAGGGAAAATATTTTCCGTTTTCTACGGAATATGTTAAATTCTATGTGCTATAAAGGTACGAGTACCGAGTAATCGATACACATTGTCAAGTTCCTGGCGCGCTAAAAATACATAATTTATTCCGAAAATGATTATGAGAGCTATCGTAATAGTAATACGTTGAAGGGATTGTCGGTAAACGAAGAAAATGATTGGAAATAAAATTGAGTGTTCGACAATGAAAACGGAACGCCAATAACGATGTTAACGGTTTCGAAATCGAAACTATAATTCCCGAAAACCGATGGCCCCAAAATCGAAACCGCAATATTTTCCAAGTTAATTTCCGAACCGTAATTAAAACCGAAATAACAAAAACCCGAACGTACTTAATTCGGTCTCAAGGGCCCTGAATATCTGTATGTATGTGTATAACGATAACGATTTTCGGATGACCCTGTGGACAATGTATGCGTACAATAATATAACTATAATACGATAATTATCTAAATGAAAAACCTATGTATTAGTAAATTCTGAGTAAACGTAGGTGGGTTCAGTTCTCGATACACGTTATACAATAATATATTGTAGGACGACACGCTCTACTAAGTGCAATAATAAATCAAACATAAAATTGACCTAAAGTTGTTTTGAATAGGAACAACCCAAAAATACGTGAAATTGAGAACAAAATTTCATATCGTCGTTTCGTTGTACCGAATACAGTTTCTCGTCGACATTTTCATTATTGAACAGGCGATTACCTTACAATTGAAAACTCTATATTTAGAGGAAAATATTCACCAAAAATCGAACAACGTTATAATTATTTAACGTTCTGCCAAAAATCGAACGAATAACGAACGTTAGCCCATATAGTTTAGTGTATAAATTCGCGAATCGAAGTAATAATAATGTGGAGAAGTATAGAATATAATAGACACATCTAACGTTTTAGAACTTTAGACAAAATATATTTATAAAATCTACTAAATGATCGTACAAACGATATTTCGGCTTGTTCCAATAAAATATACCTATAGTACGAGATAATTAAAAAAAAAAAATTAAAATCCACGGTATACGGGTTTTTATTTTTTTTTAACTCGACGTTATGAAATTGAAGCCAAGAATATTAAAAAAACAATAATAATTGGTCCGTCTATATTATTTGGGTTCTATCAAATATAGATCGAATAATTAGTACGAACTAACGACGAACATAATATTACGTATTATAAACTATTATATTATTATTATAGTATTTAAAAGTAAATCTTTTATACGCTGTTTGTGTTGTCGCAATGGTCCAAAAAATAAATATAAGATTGATATCACAAGCTGGCTTCTTTATTTTTTTGCCCTAGAAAAATACGGTTAATAATAAAAAAACGAATAACGGGCGATAACATTAACTATAGGTAATTGCCCTATGTTGGGCGTAATAAATAAAAAACCCGAAAAACCTTCGATTAATATCCACGAACGAATGTGTGTATTTTTTTATACCTCGGGTACGATTCAAAAGCGTAAGAAATAAAAATCGTTACGTATCTGGCGTTGTATACTCCCCGTACGATTGAATACGTGCGCACACGCACACGCATGCACGGATTTACACTAGAGGCTGTCTAGGGTGGTAACACCAAGGGGGCGGTAGATTTGTCCGTTACGATCACCAAAATTTCGGTGGCGGCCATCAAAGAAAACTCGCGATTGAAAATACTAAAAATATGACTCGTACGGCGCTATATAGCCAAATGTTAAAATAGCATATCGCGCGTTCGTTTTGACAAATTGCACGGCTCAACGAACTATTTTCTTGTTTGAAAAGAGTTAAAAATTATCTCCGCCCGATTATTTAAAAACAAAAAAAAATGTATTATTCGCCTATTTCGAGTATCGAAACGGATATTCTTCTTTCTCTCGATTTCGAAAACATCATTTCAGATTTTGTATCTGAAAAATTGAGGCATATTGCTCGGGATAATGATTTGTTTAATACAATGTCGTAACAGAATTTTGTAAATCAGTTTCGAATTGAACACGTCAAATGTTAAAGTATTTACTGCCGTTGTTTATCGCAAATGATTTTCAATTTTATGGTCACATTAAACATGTTGGAGTTTCAAAAGAAGGGCAGCGATCAAGATAAATTCGGCTTTGCGTGCGTGCGTGTACGAATAATAAATACCCGAGTATCGATCTTTAATAATCGATTATCGTTGAACGTCTAATAATATTGGAATATGACCGACATTCTAATACGGCGTTTATATAAAGAATATAGGGATTTTCCCTAAGATCCGTTTTTCTCGTAATATTTTCGCAGCCGTGTATATTTCTTTCGTAGAATTTTATCGAAGATTTAACGATCTTTTACGAATAGCGATTCTATTGTAATCGTTTGCTTTTCACATACATTATTGGAATTGATTTGATAGAGACGTATTGTATACGCGTTCGACGTTGTTATCATGAAACGTTTATCCACCGGTCGATACTGTATTCTAGAGCTGCTATCCATCTGAAAAAAATTACCGAACACGAACGTATTATAAACGTACGGGATTGGTTATTAAGCCACTTCACTCTAATTGTCAATGATATGACGACTGTACGCGTACCTTCTTTTGTCTACTTCCGTGTCGGTATAAAAATAGAAATATCTGAACGATAGATCAGGCGGTATAAGCTCGAACGCGAATTTCCTTATACTAGCGTTGATGGAACTCTGTACTTTGTACCCGTGAAGGCAAGCCATCCCTAAAAAAAATCGTCGATAGTATTAACGTTGCGTGTAGGTTCCACGCGCGAAAACAAGAGATAAAAAAAAAAAACGAAAAACTCCGAATTACCGTTAGCGTAACGGGTCACGTTGTCTACGAAAAAATACAGCCGGGCGTCTTTGAGAACACAGTAGTATTTTTTCCACGATTTTCCACAGTGGTGTACTAACGTGGAAAGGAAACCCTGGCAGTCCGATTGTGGATCGATGGTGACCACAGATTTTAGATTGTCTTCGTCAAGCCATTCCATCGACTGTAAACAATCGCGTTTTAAATGTAACGGTTTGTAATCGAAACTGCGTGTACGTATTCGCATCTCGTTTCGCAATAATAAAAACAAATTATCCGAATCCGTTAAGAAATCGGTGAATACGAATGGTTCAAAGTTTTGTTCGAAAATCGGTAGTGATATGGCGGTTAAGTCGAAAGTCGAATGGCTTTGGTTTAGTCGATTTCGTATTGGGAACCAACGTTCACGGGACTAAGATTCATTATGAAAATTTAGAGCCCGTTCCAATTTGACGCTAACAAATTAAGCGTCGTTGTTTAAAAAAAAAAAAAAAAACACGCAAATTCTATCGCGTACACTGAAAAGGACGACTATTCAGAAATATCCGGAAAAAATGCGCATCTCTTTCCCTGTCGATTCCGAAAAATGTCGTTTCAATTGATCCGACTGAGAAATTTGGGGTACCGTATGCAATGAACGCGCTGTTTAGTAGTGCATTACTAGCCACCGGTGGCATATTTACGATCCTACTTTTGTTCGACGGAGGAAATTATAAAAGCGAAAATAATGTAATCGCGTTTTAATTTTTTAACTGGTTTTCGTTAAACTAAATACGATATGTACACGCGTTTCGAATGACCTCCTACCTAATTGCTGATACTTACTGGACACTTGGTAGCTTCGACAAGCGCTTCGATCCACCGGTCCGCGTTCTCTGCGCTGTTCGCGGCTATGTGCAATCTAGTTTTCTTGTAGTCTTTCCTTTCTAGACGAAAACTGTGCAGCCTTCCCGTGTCCGAGGTTCGGATTATGGTGAATCCTTTTAGATTGAGCGCTCCCAAAGGATGTCGGTCCTAAAGGCGCCACAATTAGTTTATCGGAATCCGGTGGACGCTAATAACGAGAACACCAATGAAAGAAATCGTGCGTACTCGTTTCAACGACGCGGACTTGTAGTAATAGAGACAGTTGTCGGTCTTCAGACAAAAGTATCTGGGTTGCCAACAGTTTTTCATTTTCCTCGTCCCGATGCTGAACTTCCATAATTTGCTGGCTATGACCACCCGGTTGTCGACCGCGGTGGGGTCGACAGCCGGCGTTAATATATCACAAGTTCTGGCTACTTCCAGTTCCAGTACGTCAGAACCGCTATGCGCTACATTGACGAACTCTGAATGGGACGCGTCGAGTACGCACATGTCGTTGATGCTGATGATTATGTCGCCCACTTGGAGGCCGGAGTTCTCCGCAGCCGTGCCCGTCTCAATTGCGGACACGACGACGGGTTTCGCTCCGTGAATACGAAATCCGAATTCTCCAGATTCGCGTTTCACCATTAGACGGTTGTCACTGTCTGTGAACACGTTACCAACAGCGGTTAAACGGGAGCGCTTTTTTTACATCGGCGCGTTGTCGCAATACACAACCGTACCGAACGATTTCGAGGCCAATCTCCTGAACATTTCCAAACTGGATTTCCTGTGTACCATCCTGTGCGTGATTGTCTGATACTTTACTCGGAATTCGTGTTCCGAACACGTGGATTCAATCGAGTCTCTCCGTTGTAACTCCGGTGAACATTTTACGTCTGAATCGGAAGAAAAATGTATTTTCTCGTTATTTATCGGAAATTACAAAAAAGAAAAGCAAATAAAATGAAATGTGATTCGAACAAACGCGTGCCTGGTAAATCCGAAGGTTTCTTCCATACATAAAACTCTTCTATTTCGTCTATGTATATCCACGAGAATGACGTGAACGGTGTTGTGTAGACACCCGACCAATCGTCGTCGTCCGAATGAAGACTAGAATTACTTCCGTTTAATTTCTCCATACTGACATTCGTAGATCTAGTAACCGGTCTGAAAAGTAAACGCAATATTAACACGGCTATTTTAACGTCACTACGTATTTTACTTACTTCCCCTTTTCCCTATAGTTTTTCGCTCTTTCTTCTGATTTAGCTCGGGTTTGTTCGGACCTACCACCGTTTCTTCTTCTTTCTTCCGAACGGTAACGTTTCGCTGATCGTTTTACGGATGTCGTTTGGTGAGGTTCTTCCGGGGAATCACCAAATCCTTCAGGTGGCTTAACAATGTCTACAATTTCGCTACTTGTATTGTTAGTGAAATCTACATCGACTTCGTTATTGCATCGTGTACATATAGTCGACACTTTATTGCACGGATCACTGTAAAACACCGAATCACTTCCTGGGCTAATGGAACGTAAGGACTCGGCGCTCACTGTTTTCAAGTTCAAATTATTCGTTTGAGACTCGTTTCTCAAAGCCGATATTGTCAATAGCGAGTATTTAGGAGGTTTGTCTTCGTGGTTAAACGTAATTTTCGTGTTTTTCAATGTATCCGAAATATTTTGTGGCTTTTGTAGAATTTCAGGAAGCGATTCCCTTCGTTTTTCGAAATTGTTTATTGTTGAGGGTTTCTTATCAATAGAACTGTAAATAAACTTATTGCTATACTAGAGTTGAAGAAACTCATTAAATAACTTACCTAATAAACGTTACACCTCCAATACTTTTCCGTCTCGGACTTGGCCTTTTACGCCGTTCTTGACCTTTGGACGATTCGTCAGACGAATAGATTGGCGTGGATATCTTGGTCGCAAAACCATTTCCCATTAACTTCTAAAAAATAAAATTACACGTAGCGAACTCGAATCGAATTATAACGCGATATAGACATTGCCTTGATTAAATTTGTATTAGGAACGCGTGTTTGACATTTGGTTGATAAACGATTATCTGTAAAATATTTATAATATAACAGTCGGATATACAATAATTGTATCGTAATCGGGTACTTGATACTAGATCAGGATTGTTCGGTTTCTTTGGTTCTTCTAAAGTTGTAGGCTTGTTTCTTGGTACGGATCTAAATTATGTACAGAACAAATATTAATATTTCTACGTAGACTTCAGGCGTAAATTATTATTTATAAAAATTAGTTTACGCATTAAATGCCGTTTGAAATGCGTTACATTTGATTAATCGACGAATAAAAGCAATAGAATTGTGCGTATTAAGCGATAATCGAGTTGGAAATTGTCTAAGCTACACACATGCAGTTTCACGGGTTTTCACGTTATCTTTGTATATATGTATTATGTACAAATATTGTGTTTCAAACGTACGGGTACACGTTATTATTCTTCAACCTCCAATCGACCCAAGCCTAAGTTATTCTACGCTTAACGACCTGCATCGAGCGGACCCTAATAAGCTCTATTTTCTTGTCTAGAATTTTGCTTTATTACAACCTATCGTTAGTGTGCGTGCTCACTTAGCCAATTTTAAGATGGATTTCGGTCTTATTCTTGTTATCTCGTCTGATGACGTAGAACTCCTATTATCCTCTATACTGCACTTCACGCTGTAACTAAAATAGTTGTCGTGTTTATTTACTATCCAAATGTTACGAGTTACTGTTAAATTTTTGTTTTTTTTTTTCGTTTTTCGTTTAGTTTCAGAATGGTTCAAACTACTTAATGTGTGCACATTGTATAAATACATATAAGTATGGAAGAAGTGTATGGTTATATGCCATGCATGTAACAGATTGAGTAAGAAGTTTACATATTGATAAAAAAATTGTGACGTGTACACCGATTGAATATAATATTATTATTGCTGGTAAAGTATATTTTTTTTAAGTAACATAAACAAATTTGGCTACCTTCCGGAAGTACTGCTTTCATCATTGCTCGAGTCTTCGCCATCTCCGAGTTCTTCGTCGATTGGATCAGCTAGGTCCAGCGTAGCCTGTAAACGTGTTCATTGTTCGTGTTCGTCACGGTAAATCTTATTTTCAGAATTTTCGCCAAATACTTACGTCATGGTCGAAAATAGGATTAGGCAAACTATGTTTCGATGATTCACTATCAAATGAACTGCTCGTAACCGATGGGCCTTGTGTCGGCGTAGTAGTATAGGATGTACTATCTGTAGCCGTTACGTAGTCTTCGGTAGAAGTTGAAATTTCCGACGGCTCTTTGATTACAGTAGTATTGATTCCTAACGTGTTATGGTTATTTCCATGTTCAATTAGGTCTGAAGATTGTAACGGTAGGTCAGTATATCGTATGATTTTCTTCCGAATGATGTCATTCGTGCTATCCTCTTTTAGTTTGGTTTTTTTCGATATACTTTCAAATTGCAAGACCTTTGAAAACGTATTGATAATATCCGATTGAATAAATTAATCTAAACTTGAATGTCTAAAGAATTGACGAATAAAATAAAATATTTATTTCGTTTTTGTTCGAAACGTGTATGTGTGTGTGTGTGTGTATGTATTTAATAGTCAACGATGTAGTTGTGTAATGTAGTCGTTTGCATTTTTATTGCATACGAAATATATGCGTAAGTATAAACGAATGAATAAATAATCGTAAAATATATGCGAGACATTATATACAAATCAATTGAGTAAAATTACTAATTTTATCGTAATGAAATAACTATGTATGTTTAAAACTTAATAAACGGGGAAAATAAAAGTCATCATTTTTATATATTTTAGGGGATTCACAAAATGGTTATGTAAGTAGGGAGAAAAATAGTTTATTGCGTATTTTACGTGTTAAAAATTGAAATTTTGTATAAAACAAATTACCTTATTTTTTTAAAATTCAAAATAGAAGATAAAAAAATTATTTTAATACGTATGTTTTATGGATTTTAATATTTTTCATTATACTAATTCTAGAAATTAAACAATTTACACGATGTAGTACTTACCGTGGTTTGTGATAAATCACTCGGTTCTTGTTCATTTGACGATGACGGTGTTTTTACTTTAGATTTGCTCGGTGATTCAGATAAACTAGCACTACTTTTTGACTTATAAAATCCTTCACAAAAAATGCTCTTATTTTCGTGAAAATTTTCCAAAGATTCTTCATTATTCTACCGAATACAAATACAGTTTAGTATTTTTAATGAAAATCCTTTGGTTATTGAATATGTGATGAGAACAACATTTTAAATTTACATTATAATTATTCACGTGTATTTAAATGTTAATTAAGATAATTTTATTTTTAACCAAATAATTAATCGTTAGTTATATATTATTATTATACGTTAACGTTAATTTATGACTCGCATATAATTGGCCGAGGTTTGGTGTAAAAAAACCTTAAATGTATCGGTGACTGATGTCAATACTTGCTAAATTGCGTTAAGGTTTAATAACCATACGGATAGTATTACTCACACAAGAAGTTGCCACCAAGTTTTTATAACATTGTTCACCATCGGATACTGATGTCTCCACGTCTTCTCGGCTTCTACATTTTGCTATTTCGCCTATCAAAATTTCACCATCGGATACGGTCTTCTGTAACGGAGTTTTATTTTTCTTTCTATACGGAGGGTCCTTAGGCTCGAAGTCTATTAATATTTCATTATTGTAATGTTCCGAAGGCCTGTAAGATATAATAATGGAAATATGATTTAAAATAGTCTAAAAACGCTGCTTGAAAGTGGTACAAAGGATTTAGTATTTAGAAATAATTATCTCATGGCGCAGGATAACATAGGTAAAGCAGTGGAAGCTTCCGTGATCCTGAAGTTGTAGAGGAAGGGGTGTCCAAAGATGTGGCTGAAGGGGATGGTACCTCTAGAATCGGAGAAACAACAGACAGAGGAACATGGAAAGTAGTTACTTGTTCATATTTTATATGCTGTACTAGTTGATGTTCTTAGAAAGTTTTTGAGGCATTTATCAGATAGCGAAAATTAAAAAAAAAAATTATTAAAAAGAGTTTTATCACAGTATTTACCAACCAATCCCTCAAGAGGTAATTTTTCGAATTTTTAACCGTTCGCGTACAAATTTCTTACAATATAACAATCGCGGTGTCCCCATTTATTTTTAAGGTTTTCGAGATGCTGTTGATTCATCGTCAAGTTTCACTTTAAGCTTCAATATTGCTGACGACATTACCATCTATTTTTTTGTATAATTATCTATTTGCTTCGCGGTTATTCGGATATTATATAAACTATAAGTTTTGGTAACTAATTTTCCAGAATACAGAGTTGAGTGTCGCTTCTTGAAATATTTACACACCAAAACAGGTATGGCGTTAAGTATATTTTCCCATTTTAAGAAGGATTTCGCTTGGGCTAGAATAGCAATATCAACCTTATAGATATATTTTCTAGCCATCGTTTTAATAATATCAGCGAGGTATAAATAAAAAAAAATCAACTTATGAATCTGAGTTCTCCACGGAATTATTTTATTAATAATCTGTATGGTTCTGTTTATAATTCCACTCATTCAACTATTTTGTTGTTGTCAGAGTAGAATTAGTATTTTTTATTTATATACAATCGATATTAGAAATACGAAATATCGATAATTTTGGTATTGAAAAAAGTAATAGAAAGTAATAGATGGAAAAATAACGTATAATTTACCTGACAATCGATTTAGGGCACTGGGTTTGCGCGAATTTTTTCGTCGTCGTTTTTTGTGAAACCGATTTAACTTTATGTGGTGTGGCTGGACTAACTGCTCTCACCCCGTCCGTTTGTGTAGCTTGGACTTTTTGAGCTCGTTTTACTTTTTCTATAAGACACGAACATGACGTTTACCGCTCAGAATTTAAATAATACGATTTTTTGTTTCGATTTCATTAAATACATTATTATCTACCGGAATGTTTCGAATACCTAATATAATGATTTTCGGAGACTCGACCGAACAAACGGGTTCTGGAGTCTTTTTACCGTCAATTAGTCTTTCTAACGATTTGCTGCTGTTCGCTGATTTCAAAGACGCGTTGTCGAATGAGGTCACCGTGTGTGATCTGGCAAAACTAACGTGTCTCATCCTGAAAATATAATAACTTATTTTAAAACTGTTAAAACTTTCGCGGATTATGACAATTTGTTTACTACGGGGAAAATTTTTGCTTAGAGAGTTCTCGCGAAAGACGTCTGTGACAGAATAAAATTGTGCAAGTAAAGACACAAAGTAGCAAAGTAACAATAAAGTAGCAAGAGCTCTGGAGATGAACACTGTAACGTGTTTGAAACATTAGTTTTTGAATTGAAAAACCTAACCGAAAAAGTTTACTGTATTAAACTCGTTATAAACTTGTGGTTAATATTGATCCATAAATATATACCTCGAATCTTAGTATACAATTTCTACATAATCAATTAGTTATTTTGTTCACAACTATTCTGGAAGTTAAAACCCGAAATTTAACTTAACAAAAGTAATAAAATATCATAATTATGGGCATACGTAAACTGGAACATAGAAACCCGTAAAATTCAATCGAACTAAGTTGTTTTTTATAAAATCTACTTCATGGCATTTCTTCAATAACTTCGATTTCGGTATTAATTTATTGATTGTAAATTTGAAATATTATTATCGACTATCATCCTGTGTAGTAGAAATTATTTTGAATATTTTAATTTTTGCCTTCTAGAAATCTATTTGATATACAAATTATATTAATTATACAAATTATATTAATATAATTATACAGTTACACTATACAATAGTCTCATCACATATTGAGCTGATATAAAATTTGAATAAAAATAAAAATAATTTAGAAATTATTTACTGGTTTGGTTTTTAAATTTATGTCCGCTTCCGCGAGAAATTTCAAATAGTCATGCTTTCATTTATAATATACTAATGTTATTGATTTGTTACATTCTTTTGATTATTTATGGATATTCCAGAAAACAGAGAATTAAAGTTTCCACATCGAACGCGAATTAAACAAACTAAGGATTTGCGCATGATGGCAAATTCTTGTAAATATTTTTAATCGTTTCAATAATTAATTTTATAAAAAAGGCCGAATATTTAGTTTTTATAAACGATTTAGCACAATTTTAAATTTACATAAATCATTTAATTGGTTTAATAGTATTTTTTATTCTTTATACATTTCATAAAGCACTATATAAAAAAATAGATACATATTTAAAAAAAAGAATATTTAATTATCAATAATTTTTAATAAAACGTTAAATAAATAAACGATAAGTATGTTTTATTACTATTATTGATTAGTATTATATTTAATTTTTTCTTAAAATAATGGAACAAGTGTTCAAAAATATAAAAATGAACTTTACTAACATAGTTTTAATTTAAATTTCGATGTCCATAGTAACTAAAAAGAGAATAATTATTTGTCACAATTAAATCGGGGTTTTAAGTCAAATTTTTGTTTAGCTTTTGGGTCTAGCTAGTACAAAAAGTGTACCATTTCCGATCCTTTTAATTTAACTTTTTTCAAATCCTTCATTCGATACTATTCGTAATATAACAATATTTTGTCATCTCAGGAGTGTGTTATAATTTTTGTAAAACTGCATTTATTTTACAAAGAAATAAATTGTATTTTGATTTTGTTTTTATTAATTATGCAATAAAATCATAATTACTGTCAGTTAATAATTTTAAGAATACTTCCTGCGGCGTCTAAATTATTTTTTACATAGGTAATTTTTTATACGTTATGAGTTATGAAAGTTTAATTTATTATAATTTAAAATTAGTCATTCTTGTGTGCCTTTATTTATCGACTTTTCGTATTATTCTTTTCGAAGAATCAATGGTTTTTAACAACGTTTGAATGTTCCAAAAGGAATACATCAAACTTTGTTCGCGAAATAATTCGCATATTTTTATATAATAACGGAATTTAAAATATATTATTTATGTTAAATAATCGGACATTGTTAGATTATATTTTTTCGCTGGGCTTAAAATTGAATTAAAATATTGTGGCTTAAATTTCTACTTTGATTTATAGTATTGAACTTAAAATTGAATTAGAAATCAATTGAAAACCTCGCTTTATAATAAACAAATTGCAAAATTATAAAAACAAATGAAATGAACGAAATCATTTTAAATTCAGACTGTTGAATATTGAAATTACTATACTTGGTACTAAATATCGAACGATATTTATTATATTAAAATGAAATTGAGTATAAGCTTATAAACATTTTGAATTCCGCGTACGAAGAAATTAGAGTGATAGCTTAAAGTGTTACTATATAGAAATTCACTAAAAACCTAAAACAATATCAAGCACTATATTATGTTTTGCTAAAGAATTTATGCGTTTATAAAAATAAATCCTAAATATCGTTTTCATAATATATATTCATTGGATAATATTTATTAAAATAATTTGAAAATTCAATAAAGCGAGACTTAGTTATTAATATTTCGTTATTTATTTTTCAAATATTTTCGTAATAATAATTCTTTCAAATTTTGAAATAGTTTCAGTTTTATTCGTTTAGTTGTCAATATTTAGATGGTCTCTTTTTCTATTTTCTTATGGTTTTTGTTATCCTTCTTTCTATTTCATGTTCATACACATTGATCAGATTAGATTTTCTTTGCATGCAAAGGTTGTGTTCACCAAATTGGCCTCCTTATACAATAATAATATATGTTTATATTACTTTAGAAATTTTCGTACTGTATTTTGAAACTTCGCATTTACGTTATCTATAATTTCTACACCTTCTTTATTACCGGTTTGTTTTTTATTTGAATTATGTTTTATGTTTTACGTTCGGTGTCGTTTTTAGAATTTTTCAACTCGAACCTTCTCGTCTCCGTATATTTCGTATAATATTAGCGATAATAATTAGTTTTGCGTATTAATCCAAAATAGTATAGTGTAGCTACCTGGACGTTGATTGCGGCGGTGGCGGAGGCGGTGGTAAATAGTGTAGAGTACAGTGATGGAATTCGGTACAATCGCATCCGGTCCGTCTGTGGCACGTCGAATGATACGTTCTATGTGGACATTCCTGTAAGAAAAACTTTTTATAGGCAATCTATATAAATTTATAATGTACAAAACATTTTGTTGTCTCTCGGGCGTATATTTATTTGTTTTATAGCGAAAATAAAGAAACAGTTGCTGTCTTGTTAATATTAATCAAATACGATTTAAAAATTCGTTAATAATTTATTGTGTCTAACGTAATTATTACGCAAGACTGAAAATTAGGCATGAAAATTGTCTTTAGTATGCTCATGGCTTAAAATGTCAATTTTTCGTACTACGTACGCAAAATACAACGGAATAAAAATAGAATTTTTATACGTATATAAAATGATTCATCACGTAAAATGTTCGTTTCTTTTATAAATGTAAATACGAAATATGTAAAATTTAATTTAAATTGACGTTTTCGAATATTTTAATATTTATTTTTATTTATTTGGCTATGTATTTTTAAAAAATTATCCTATTAAAAATAATTAAGTATTTGACCATTTTATATTATAATTATTTCGAATTAAATAAAAAAATTGTATAACCATATATTTATTGAGAAATTGAATAGTTTACGTTATATGGATCACTTACTCATAATGATTTATGTAAACTTCTGAATTTTTTTTCAGAAAATTAAAATTTTACGTTTAATAATTTGGCGTTAGTTTAGTTTTTGTTTTTTATCTTTAAAAGTAGTAATTCTTCTTTAGATATATTTTTAAATTCGATTTTTTCTTTCTTTAAAAAGTGTAATTCTTTTATTTAATAATTTGGCTATCTTTCCTCTAGTTTTAGCCTTTAGTTTTCTAATACCTAGTTTTGGATAATTACGTTGTTGACAATTAAAATTACAAATTATTTTAGACTGAAGGGTAAATAAAAAAGGAACTATTAAAGTCGAAGTAATAGTTAATTATATTATTATTATATTTGGGTTTTCTAAATAGTTTAAATTTAATATCTTATTTAACGTCTTTCATTTACATTCAAGTTTGTATCGTCTGTTTGAAGTCGTTTAAAAAAACGAAGGCTAAATTAAAATATTTAATTCGAACTTTGGCAATTGTCCTTCTGACTTGTTCTTTAAAATTATTGTAGCATTATTTTTACCGTGTAACTGATATAAATTAAAAATGTTAACAATTTTTTTACCGCTTAGTTTTCTTATTTTTATTTGCTGAATCGTTTTATATTTTTGTTCTGTGTCGATCGAATAATTTGGTTTTAGTTTGTGATTACTGATATAGTTTGCTTTTTAATTTCGTAAACTTGTATCCATATATGCTATTAATTTTTTTGCACATTTCCACGGCGAATAACAACGGAGTATGTACAAATTTAATTTAAAAAAAATGGCTACGCAAATTAAAACGAGCTAATATTGTAATAAGTTTATACTTTAAATACTCAGAACTTTATACAAACACAAATATATCCAAATGTACATTAGAAAGAATATTAAAGGTATGTAAAGAGTTTTATTCTAGGTTGTTTATATAATTTTTTAAAATTAAAACTATTCAAGTTAATATACAAAATGCATTCGTTGTTATTAATATAACGCGTTTATTATTATTATTATTATTATCATATAATTAATATGTAACTCATAGTTTAGAATAAAATCGCTATAATAATAATAACAACGATAAAAACAATTCAATTGTATGTAGTATTTAAAATTATAATTAGTGTATAATGTGTGCAGAAAGGTATTAAGACATTAATTTCCCCTCAATTGTCTATATTAATTTTGTATATTCGATATTTGTGTTCGTACGTAGTAACATTATAACGACTCATTTGTATTTATTATTGTATAGCAATGCGTTTGTAATTTTAACGTTATTTCAAATTAATATATCTATACGTATATAAATATTAATTTAATTCGGGAACAATTAATTCCTTCACCGTTCTGTGTTCTACACTTGATTTTGGGCTTTAATGCATTTTAATTTTTATTTGTTTACACACACACACACACGGTAAAACTAGTACAACGGTAAACGGTCGTTTTAAATGAATCGTCTTATTGTTATGTTTACTTCATCTTCGGGGGGCCAACATTTGTGACGTCTGATGGCCGGTGATCGTTGGCAAGGCGGCGGAAGTGGATCGGCCGGGTTCGTTTGATGGCAGTGGTGTATGGGGAATACGTCGGGATGGCAGTGATGGTACTGGGACCATCGCGGGTACGGGGCGCAATCCGCGGGCAATCGTTTGTACAAGTCGTGGAGGTTCTCGTCGCTGGGTATCCGTCGCCCGACGCACGCGGTCAGTAGATTTGGCGAGCTCCGAGCGCCGCAAGACGTTTCCTTTCCATGAAACATTTCGGGCACGTCATTTAACGATTATGATTATATTACAATTGGGTTCGGACGGGTTGCGTTAATTTTTACTGAATTTTTTGTTTAAAAATTAAATGGGAATCGTGGTTATTGCGAATTTTAATTTTAAACATTTGAAATTGACAGGGGTTTATTCGAAACTATGTCCAATAACTTATCGATAAAACGTTTACTATTAATGATTTCGAAAATATATTCACGCAATTTCGTTAAAAAATTAACGAAGAAGGAAATGCTTCGATTTCTCAATAACGCTCGTTGCTTCTGCGAGAGTAAGTGTTTTGCGTAATAAAAGTTTTTTAAGAAGACTTTCTCGCATATTATCATTTAGTTGGCAATTAGTAGTAAATTATATCGGTGTGATTTAGTTTAACGTTATCAACAGACTGTAACGATGAATTAAATTAAATAATATCAAGTTAAAATTATCTAGTATCCCGTTAAGCACACTTGAACGTTTACTTCTTAATATTTTTCACGTTGATTAAACGTGATTAAATTCGTTAAATCATGTGTCCGCATCATCATAGTAAAAGGTTTATATGTCTAAAGAGACATTATTTATCATTATTTATCGGTGTTAATCGAACGTTCTCTTATTATAGTGTCAATTATAATTAATATTTCAATTTTTTTTCGTTGTTAGGGAGCTTTTTGTTTTTGCAAATATTGTGTATGTTACGGATTACGTCGAAATTTATAATATATAATCACCCGGATAATGTTTATTATAACGACTACTCTAAATTTTGCCGAGTAACGTAATAGAGTAATATATTATTAATAATGGCTGGGGAAATGTTAAAAAAGTTAGTACTATAAAAACAAATTTATAGAAACATCTTTATGTATTGAAACTTATTAGATTAACGCATTAAATAGTAAAAGTATTTGAGTGGAAAGTATCGTCATATTTGTAAAATACTAGATTTATCATAATTATAATTTATATATACTTAGAAAATTGATTTTTTTTATTACGTTATATATTATAAAATGTTCGAATATTTAACCTATAAACGGTATTATTGAA
This sequence comes from Geopemphigus sp. TES_GeoC_2020, assembly GCA_025469175.1. Lineage (NCBI taxonomy): Eukaryota > Metazoa > Arthropoda > Insecta > Hemiptera > Aphididae > Geopemphigus > Geopemphigus sp. TES_GeoC_2020. The sequence continues at coordinate 12,720 of JAIPRN010000983.1, read as the reverse complement.
TTATGTTTATAATTTTTAAGTGCCCAATAATATTGAAATTAAAAAAAACCATCGTTTGATTTTTTTTTGTTGATAATTGACAATACCCGAGATGAATGTCAGACATTATCCCGAAGGTAGACGATTTACGAATTTGGATATTGTCGCGATTATTTTGATGATGCCGATTTTAGTTCTACATTGAACATTACTCGTAATGAAATGAAATTTTAACCAAAAAAATACAAGTTCTTCAGAAATACGAAAATGGATATAGCGTACGGAATATATATCGTAATGGAATTAGTTTAAAATTTAATATAAATATGGTTTTTACTCTGTGACTGGATATGCATCCGAATAACGCTGGCGGCTGTCTGACCCTGTTTAACACTTGTAATTGCTTGTCACTCAGGCAGTATTGCTCCACAATATCCTGTTTGGAATAGAACTGTTGGCTGCGAGATTTTGTTCCTTGTTTTTTATTTTCGTCCGACTCCATTAAATCTGTCGCGTTCATATTTGCCTAAAAGGTAAATCACCCATATAAACGCGTGTTTATCGACTTAAATACACACTAGTATATTAATTTTTTCGCGAAAAATTATATTATTTTACTGGAGTAAGGCTGAACAAATATCGTAAATATATCACGATTCAAAATCAAATTTATATCTAAATAGCGTTTATATTATACTGGCTAATTATCGACATTTGTAATTTTGATTAATCGAATGTATTTAAAACTAAAAGCTTTAATGATGGTATTGTTCTAAATTCAATTGATAAATTGAAGATGGACTGAGCCATTAAAAAGTATTGTTATCCGTTACAGTGATAGTGGTTCTTGACTAGTTCCAATGGGGCAGAACCGATAATTTTTTTATATACATTCAGTTTTTAGATTTTTTCAATCCGTACTGTAATAGTTATTATTTTTATATGCGTTATTCCCATTTATAATAGCCATCATATTTGCACACAGTAATATTATGAGTAGTGAGGCTGCTGTGTTTTTATTCTATACAAAACGGCGTTTAGTTTTGAAGATCATTTGGCAGATTGCGGGGAAGAGCTCTGGGTGTACTGTGCTTAGAAATTTTGGAGTTTTGAAATTAGCACCACCAAAAGTTTTTCGCTTTTATGTATTCATTTTATAGTGATATTTATTTTAAATAAATCGATTTCCGACTATGACTACGCAAAATTTTAATCGTCTTTCGCGTATGAAAGACAGTAAAATAAGTGATAAAATCAGTCGCAAAAATTGGGCCGACTTTTAAAGGTTGATAAAAACTATTAAAAAAACTTCGATTATTAAATTCGAGTTTTTTTAAAATTCGTAACTTTAGATTTGAAGATCTGAAAATGCGCTATATGTTAAATTGTGCGTCACTCGAGTTATATATTTCATAAAACATACAAATCATTAATTAGTAATCACGACATTTTTTAGAATCCTACGGTTTTTTATTATATTTATAATTTATTATTTACCGGGAAATAATAATAAAATTACAAAATCGAAAATCATTATTAACAAAACAGGTCTAATAGTCATTTGCTGTTATAGGAAATACATTTTGATACGTAATCAGTCATTGTGTGAGGCTATTAATTAAAAATAATACGATTATATTATTTATTGGGTGAAACTAATCAATTAGTGTAAAAATGTGTGTACTTTATTTGGATGCACATTAGAACAAACTTATGAGAGCCGACTTCAAAAAAAAATTATTCGTATAATTAAGGACCATACTAATGTATATATACACATACACACATACATATACATAAAATGGGGTTGGTGTGTGTTGGACCCGGCGAAAATGATAAAATTATTCGGCTGATTAATAAAATCCCGGCAGTCGCCGTCCTCCGAGGAATCTAACAATATTTTTTGCTGTTCGATTTCGTCGCCACTTCCAGGACTTTCAATTTACGATCAAATAAGTCGGGTGCGCGTTAAATCGATCAATTATTTTATTTTTGGATACCCGTAAGTACGTATTATTTGGGCGTGTCGGCGTATTTATAGCGCAATACTTAATTATACGTTTAATAATATAACGCGAAAAGGAATTTTTAAATATATCCGAACGACTGTTTGTCCTGGTCCGACATCGCCGAGGGCAAAATATGTTATTAGGAATGCGAACGTAATTTCGTTCGGAAATGTAAATCGTTGCAAAATATTAACGTATTATAACAATATTATCGCGTAAGTAATTCCCGTTTGTACATTATTATTTAAAGTCTAGCGAAGTAAATAGTTCGTAACCATAAACGTATCTAATTGAAACATAAATGACTGTTAGCAACTCCGCTAAAAATATTTCTGCGATTGTGTATTATATTTTGTTCTCTTTTTTTATATTATTTTGATACTTAACCGGTTTTTTCTTAAATTGGTATCAATATGTAAGGTTCACTCTACATTTTAGAAGGCGTGTTTCATAAAATCAAGCTACTTAATAACGCGGATAATATTTTTGGTTTTTATTTCGTTATTAATTACTCTTATTGCTTATTAGAAAAATGTACGATACGGCTGGACTTTAGGCGCTATTTCATATGTACTCGTAATATTGCGTTTACAATACATTAACATCACGAATGTTACTGTTAGTGCAATTTTCTCATAAAGGTGAAACATATTTTTCATTCGTATGAATACAGTGATCGTAACGTCAATTTCATCAAAATATTTATACGTTTTTAGTGTTTCTTCAGATAATAAGATTAATTTGGATAACAGTTCTAATCCCGTGGAAATATAATGGTCGATTCGTGATGGTCAACATGCACTTACCGGTTTGGGTTGCGTCGTCACCAGAAATGACGACGAATGAGTTAAATAACCGCATAGTTGATGTTATGGGCAAAATAGAAAATTAGCGCATATTGGTAATGTATAGATTTTGGGCGGTCTCCAGTAAAAGGATCGAAAAGGCAATTTTTTTAAGGAGTATTCGATTGGTAATTTTTAGAATGTGTGCGGGTATGTGTTGTCATGTGAGAAGTAAATGATTATTAGTGCAAGTGTATCGTACATCCAATTAATATTGGCATGCACATGTTAATAATTCAAAACAATTTAATAATTAGAACTTGTATATGGAATGATGATCTAGAACTAAAAACTAGACAATAATTTTAGTACTTAAACAAAGAAAATTTAATCTCGAAAATGATATAAACTTATTCAACCTTTTTCATGGTTATTATGAAAATGATTATTATTTTTTTTAGTATACTGGAATAAATATTTAAGAAATGTAAGAATTAACATTGTTTTAATTAAAAAAAAATTATATTTTAGAAATAAATTCGATCGCTATAAGTGGTCGAATTTTTATTAAGCTTTTAAGTCTAAAATAGTACAAAAAGTATATCTTTTCCAATCCTCTTTAATAGTAATGTTCACGAAAAACAATAAGGCATATTGCGGCAAATAACGGTTAACAAATATATATGCTCACTGGGTGGGAATGTTAGGGCCAGGCGCTAATTTTTTTAAAATTATCTTAGACGTAAATTTAATTACACATTAAATTCGTAGGAAAACGTCGATAATTTCTTTTAAATTTACTGTTTTTTATTATTATTTTCATTTAACGTATTTGGAATCAATGTCAGTGGAAACTTCAACTGTAGTAAATAGATAAGTCTGATAATAAAGTAGGGGTGAACAATTATTATTTCAATATTATTATAAAACGTTGTTAATTAGTACTATCGTATTTTAATTGTTAGGTATATTTTATTTAAATAACTAATTAATTCTAAATGATTTACGTTGAAAGAATAATTTTAAAAATATTAATTATTCAAAATATTTTGTCTTATGAAAGGCTTATCGTATATATAATGCGCAGTAAAGTTGATTGCGAGGGAAATGATAGGACTTCGAAGAACTAAGATTCTTAGTTTCTGTAAGTTTATCGATAGTATAATACCGTAAATAATATAAACGTAATATTGTTGAATAACATTGAATTCGTGTAATTCTATAAGTTTATTCGTTATATATATATATATGTATTACAAAAAATACTTAAACGAATTTGTATTTATATATAAGTAGTACTTCAATATATATATATATATATATATATATGCAATAGATTATTTCATTTGATCGTTACACATACAACTGCAAAAGGCGATCACCTTTTGTACATGTATACTGCCTTTGGAATCATAAATTAATTCTATGTTAAAGAGAATTATGCGTATTGCAATTCAAATACTTCGAGATTACCAATTATTTTCCTAATATTAAACTTTTCAGAATTTCTTCGATCGATTTACACGCGTATTGCTCGTAATCATTTATTGTAGCTATCTGTTTCAGCCCATTCGACTTAACAATCCCTGTTAACGATATTTCGTTTCATTATCTCGTATTTTTGGATAAGGCGGTTGACATTTTAATTTGGTTTTTATGTAACAATCTTGAGAAGATTTTTTTGCACTGTATGGTTTTTGCTTAAACAATAATATTTGCGAGCGAATTGGTAGATTTCGCTACGGAATTCGCATCGTTAATGATAGCTTAATTAATATTTTTTTCTTGTCATAATTCGAATTTTTAATTTTCGGCTTCGAACCAGCCTTGTATTTTCGTTTACTTCAATGTTATGTTTTAGCGATTCTCCCTTTATTGATAATGCTAAATTAGAGTCGAAGCCAAGCCAAAGGAGAGAATAATGAATATTAACATTGAGTGTAACATTAACTGTATTAATTGTATATCTTGCATTAGTAATCATCAATTTTTCTTTAAACATTGTTTCAACTCTAGTTCATAATAAATTGACGCATTATTAGCATATTTATACCGAAAATATTTAGATTTTCGTAATACCGAAAGTGTATACTTAAAAATATTTAATAACTAAATAAAAAGATTAGAACTTGAAACAACATTAAATTGATTTTTGACGGTACAATATAATATTATTTAACTTTTATTATATATAAAATGAACGTTTTTATTATTGTTTGTTCCTTACGCGTTCCTATACTGCCCAACCGATATCCATGAAATTCGGTATAAGGGGTTTTTGGGTACAGTGATTGTTTTGGCGGTATATATTTTGCTCAACGATGACAGTGCGTGTATTATTTATATATGGAATAATTCATCGCTACAATATGTTGTCATTGATACCAGCACGTGATCGAAAAATTACTATTTTTAGATAAGTTAAACATCCTCGAAAAATGACACACCTGACGGGAATTTAATTAAAATCAAAAATACAAACGGTGACAATTCAGTTCATGTGTGACGTGGTGTTGATTCAATTGCTGGTCATACACAAAGTGTTACTTTCGTTGTCAAATCAATTAGGCCACTAAAACGACAAACGATTGGTCGAACTAAGTTGCAAGAGTGAAAGAAAAGGCGTCACGACCTGGGACGAAATGGACGAGCTATGGGAAGCGAGTCTGGAAGACGTTCGATTAGACGAACGATTCACGTCGATTTAAATCTTAATGTATTCCAATACGACACTTATTATGATTACAGTTCTCGTTCAAGTGTTCTGGCCGCAATTGCTATTACGAGGCGGTCATTAGATCGGTGCGGTTTCGGATAACTTGTCCGAGACAGGAGAACGGTCCGATAGGTTTCCTCAGGTGTTCATCGTTCCGACCACGAGGTGCGTCCGTCTCGTGTGTGGCGTTTTAGTCGTTGTGTGGACTGCGGCGTGATAGTGTACCGTATGGTTTGACGATCCACGGTTGTTTCGTTCTATAATATTTTTCTCACCGTTTAATCGCATGTATTCGTTTTATTTAATTTTGTGCAAAATAAAAGTACCTATTTTCACGGTCGTTGCTGGGCGCGTTTCTTTTTCCGTGTGCATACCATGTCGTCGGTCACATTGTGTTCTGGATGTCGAACATTATTACTAAAGTAGCTGTTGACTACGACTTGTTCAGTAATGACGTTGAACGTTTCTTGTAAGTGGCCGAAGTTTGGTCACATGACGAAAATCGCTCTCCGAAGCTATTACACGTGGATAAGTTTACATAACCGCTTGGGCATTAAAAAATGGTCTCGACGTCTATAAAAGCCTAATATTAGACATCGACAGTTCCAAATATACTACGCGATTCGGATCAGGCAACCGCCAAAATCGTAGGACCTGGTTTGGTGTAAACATTTTGGTAGCAGAGTGTGGTTTCTCCGTCATTTACGGATTTTGTAGCGTGGTGTATGTTAGGTCGTGGAAATACCATTAATTTGTACCTAGTTTAACATTGCGCGTTTTGCATTCCTGTCAGCGTTTTTTCGTTTCCCGGCTCTCGTAGATGTTGTCATAAAACGATTTGATAGTTTGAAGCGAAAACTTGAAGCCGATGACAAGTTACAGGCGGTACACAATGAATTTATATTTGAATATTTGTCTCCGAGGCATATGTCAGTGATAACTTCACCAGGTAACTACTTGTATTACATACCCCATCGTATCGTATGCAAGATAGTGGTAACATAAAATTATGGGTAGTATTCGACGCGTTTGTGAAATGTCCGACTATTGTATCCTTAAATTGTGTATTATATCCTGGACCGAAGGTTCAACAAGATATAGTGGACATTTTAATTCGTTCTCGTTTGTTTCGTCACGCGTTTACTACAAATATCTGTAAAATGTATCGTCAGGTCCGGATCTTGTCAGAATTTTGATCGTGTCAACGCATTCTCTGGCGTCCTTCTCCTCAAATGAAATTGGTGGAGTATGAGTTAAACACTCTTACGTGCGGTGTCAACCGCGTTCCTGTTTTGGCACTTTGATTTTTGCAATAGATTGCGTTTGGCCGATTGTATGCAATAACCGCACGTTCGTAACGCGTTTTTTTTGCAAATTTATATAGATGACGTTTGTTGTGGGGCTGATATGACCGAAGAAGTTCCAACCTTTCTGCTTATAAACCCATCGGCTTATTAAATAAGTGGATGGGATGAAAGCGAATATTTGAAAACAAATATAATATAGTAACATAATAATGCCCGAGAAATTAATAACCCATATACAATATAACGAAAATAATTAATTAGACAAAAAAAAATGGCGACGCACCCCAGACATCGGGAATATATGATGATTACTATTACCAGCTGAAAACTACTCAGCCGAACGACGACGATGACGACGAAAATAATAACGTCCGCGCATTTACTTTACTATAATCGTCTCTGCTCACCAAAGTTGCCGGTGTGTGGCGCTATCGTGGACTTTGCACGCACGATAGCAAATGGCGCGAACACCTGCAGTTATCTATGTTGGTTCGTTCCGTCTTAGAACTCCGAAAATAGTCGAGCAATATTTTAAGCGTGTTTTCCTTGAAAGCTGGGAAATGGGTTTGTTATCATTTTACGGACAACGAAACCGTCGATACAAAGGTTCTTGGCTTGCAGTGTGATTCCACAATGGACGGATTAAGTTGTGAATCGTGGTTAGATACCCCGGTGGTGTACACTAAGCGCAGAATGTTATCTTTGACAGTCAAGTTCTTTGATCAATTGGGTCTTTTTGCGCCGTGTATATAGAAGCCATTCGAATAATGGATAAATTACGCGCGTATTGCAGTTTCCTCGAATTTAAGAACGAAACATCTAGAAATGTACTGGTGGAATAGTGAAATTGTTAGAATCACTTGAACCATTATTAACCTTGGTATCAGGTAACACAAGCCAATCGAAACATTTCTCAGCAAGAATACGCGAGTATAATTCGTGTTTCTAAATAATGTCGTGCAACAAATAACGTGTATAACAGGAAGCTGTCCCGGACGAGTCCGTCGCCAATGTGAAGGCGATGCCGACAATGACTGACGAGTCCCATCGTACGATAGTAATGAATGAAAATACCGCCGATTCGACGTGGTGGATCACGATAGACGTGTACATGCGGATGACGAAGGAAGAACAAGTGGTTTCAGGCATGGTGGGCGAGAACGAAATCCGCAAGATGCTGTCGTTGGCTGTGCCACTATGCGAGATGGCGAACTTACGCCTGCGGACCCGTCACGAGTCAGCCTCGTTACGATAATCACCGTGTTCGGTACGCCCGAGACCGTTAGCCATTGTTGGCGTATTTATTGACACGAATTTGTGGCCGTTTCGTGTTCAGAGTATCTTAAATATGTGATGGAGAACGGAGAGTAGGAACGCCGGATGTCGGATGATGATATAATTGATAGGCAGAAGTGATCTTTTATATTACGAAAAATCTAAGTATTTAATTTACTTCACATTATATTTGTCGCTGACTTTTTCGGTACGTACGAAGGTATTATCCCAACCTTTTCATTTACAACGTTCTTTCTTTTTAATAATTCAAAATTATATCTGTATTCTTTACCCAGTCAAGATTACAAACAGTCAAGGTTGGCACTAGGTAAGTTCGTATATTCTGTTATATTCGATTAAGTCATTTATTTAAAAAAAAATCCCTAATCAATCTCGTATTCACGACTCCCACTAGACTCGTGCTTTTAACTTAATAACTCAATTAAGAATTCTTCCCTTCACTAACTATAATTATTATTTTCTACTCAACTTAAATTTTTTTTTAAAATTTTTGAGTTATTACAAAGTCGTCTGATACACTCGTTTTCTGCATACTCTAATTGTTTCATATTTATATTAACAGTGAATTTATTGGTGTTAATATCTTAAATTATTAACGTATTTTTCATTATTATAGTTTTCATTATTTTTAAATTACTATAGTTTCTTTATTATATTCAACATTTCACCAAACTTTGTGCAAATATGCATCATTATTAAGTTATATTGTACTGACAATATTGGGAGTGGGGGAGATTTAAATATCAGTTTTATGGGGTGTCTCCGTATTTGCTGACCATCGGTCGGCGTTACCTAAATACTCGCCACTGATTGTTATGCCATTGTCGAAAAATAAAAATAGTGTTAATGCTAATCAGCACCCTGATAAAAAAAATAAAGAAATCTTCCTAGTTCTTCACCAGCATCAACGTCCGATGGTCTATCACCCGCAGAATTGCAATATAATAATAATAAAAGAAAAATATTGAAATCGTCAAATAGTTACAGACTTACGTTCAAACGTATTCTACTAAACTTATTTAAAAAATATATCTTCCTTGAATCTACTGAATAAGACATCACAGTGCACAGAGTTGTAGAGGTCATAACTTATTCGCTCGAAAAAAATTAAAACACGCATGAGATAATTAATAATTCTAACCACAATTAAGAATAGTTCAAAGAAAATTGAAATATAGCCAAAGTTAAGGAAGTATTAAACACGTGAATTAAGAGATTAAATGTATGTTAACAACGTGAGTGCAACAAGAAAAATGTTTATAAAGAAGTCAAGGTTTATAGTTTGTTTAATTGATGAAAAATGAAGCTTATCATTCGGGTATAAAAACTTTCACATCCGAAACTCTATTTTGGTTTCGAATTAAAGTCGGATCGAGTATATTACATTAATTAAATAATGTGATATTAAATATTGGAAAAGAAGAATTGGTAATTATTTATGAACGCGGGAATGACCATCAAATGTTAAAGAAATAGGAACTGACAATGAGTTGAAAAATTTATAATATCGATTAATTTACTACTTAAAATGAAAACGCCATACAACTACACCGAAAACTTGTCGAATGTTAAGAAAAATAAGTTGAATAATTGATAATATTATTTAACGAAAAGTTTCTTCATAAATTAAATAATTTCAGTTCCAAACAAAAATAAAGGACACATGATGCTTGAAATATTTTAGCTGTAGTTCTAGAAGTAATATATTATTTTTATTACAAACGTCTTTCAATAATTAATTTCGAGAAATACCTAAATAAACTAAGTAATTCGTTGTTACATTTTTTATATCTAATAAAATATTTGCATTTTATAGTGACAACTGTTTTTTTAAATTAATTTTGATATATCACCGAACGAAATATATTGTAATTATCGTGACATTTTTAAATGTTAAATGAAACTAAGTCCTCGGGGAAAGGAAAAAAATCACACAGGACCTGGCATTTGTCCAGGTAATTTCTGAATGGGCTTCGTATTTACTAAGATACGGATTTAAAAATAATGACGAAACAGACGAATTATTTTATAGCGGTCGGAGGCAATATATTAGGGAAAACAATTTATTTTAAAGCCTATAATCAATTTTAGAAAAGTATTAATTAATTTTTTCAAGTAAGATTTTCAAAATTTGACCTAATAATAATGATTTTTTTTTTTAATACAAAAAAAGCTTAATGTTACTTAAATTTTGTAACATATATGTAAATATTATTCTAGTATTGTATTAATAGTTTGGAACTACACATATTTCTTTACAATTACACTGCACGTGGTTTTTTGGAATTGTACAAATTGGGTGGGACCACAAATTAGAATGATCCACTTACCTGTGTAGTTGCATGATTAGTCTTTCCTTTAGTGGTGGATGTGGTGGTTGTTGCTGTTGTAATCGTTGTCGTTGTTGTATCCGTCGGCACCGCTGCCGCAGGCGAGATGAATATGCGTTGTGACGCTCGATTAAATTGTCCTACAAACAAGAATAATAGCGTATACGATGATAAAAGCGCAGGATAGTTATGATGATGGTACCTATTAAATAAATGGATAGGTCATAAGATCTTCTCACACGTGAAATTTTAGAAAATACTGAGATTATTTCGAAAACATTCAACTCAGTTGGTATCTAATTTTAATATTAAAATATATACAACAAAGCGAAACTCTATCGTTTATTGTGTAATTAGTATGTAAGTGTGTAATTAGTATAACCATTCATTATCATAACTTATTAAAAAGTTTAAAATGTAATACTATGCGAGAAAGAGACTATTTCCGTTAGTGGTCACTTTCTTTTTGAAAAAATACCTCAAACAGTCTTAATGTAAAAATGGCTTATCTATTTATTTATTTATCAATGTACAGTCAACGATTATATATAAATATATATATATAAAAATGCGTATATATATATATATATACATACGCATTTTTTGCTTTTATGATTATATTTTGTGAACGACACATGAACGTCATTAGTTTTTTCATATAGAACGTAAACGTGAATGGCATTTGCATTTCAAAAGAACTTAAATGACTTTCAGGCTCTTATAAATTAAGTTCACAATTAATTATTTTATATATTACGGACTATAATATAATTTACGAAAATAATAATTTTCAATCGTGTCAATATATATTTCACTAAAATTACTGTTGTTTTCGATTTATTTATATTAATACAATTATAATACGGAACTGTATAAACGTCAAATTATTTGGTATTTAAAGTATAAATAGATTAATATTCACTTAAATATCAATGAATGCAAATAATTTTGTTATAGTTCAAAAAATTTAAATTATAATTATACTTACATTTATCTATATTTTATTTTATTAACGCTATTATTAAAAATTATTGGCTGATGATAAATATGTAAACGTTTGTAATTTATGGGATGAAATGGTGTATACCAAATTAATTGTTAATACATATATATATATATATTTATTTATTTATTTATAAAAATAATTACGAAATGTATATTTCTGAAGTTGAAATTATGTAACAATCTGTTTTAATGTGTATGTTTTATCTAATTTTAGATACATGTAAAAAATATTTATCCGCTTATCGTAATAATTATTTTATGCTAACAATTATTCCAGTTAATTATCTCAGTTTAAGTGTTAGTTAGAAAATGTTAATTACCTAGAGTGCTTCAATTTTAATTTTAGAAAATGTTTTAGATTTATAAAAGAATGGATTTTATGAATCTGTGTTTATCGTCTTTTTATTTTTATTATTTGAAATTAGAGTTTTGTACTTATGTACAACTATTTTTCGTTTACTATTTATATATTTCAAACAAATTTAAATGAAAAAATTCTTACTATGCATTATATTTATTACATTTTAGGGTTTGAAGAAAGGTCTTGTAAGTTGATGTAAGTAAATAATATGAGATTTATATTGCAACACAAAAATAGACATAACGAAAACTGCTACATTACAAAAATACTAAATGCCTTTAGAGCTCTATAAATATTGACTTATATAACGTTATTTTATTGTGTTCTTATTCCGGAATTTCAAAGTTCGTATAACCGATATAATCTTGAAAAACTAAAAAAGGTCATGTAACATTTAAATCGGAAATTCTAGGGCAAAAATAGACATTCGACGATATGAATATATTCTTAGAAGTAGTAACTTTTATTGGGAAAGAAAAATGAAAAATGTAATATTTTTAACGATAATCGACATATTTTTTACCGAATTAAAAAGGAAAATGAACATTTTTATTGAATTATAAATAAAAGATTCCAATTTTTATAAAATCTCCAAAGTGAAATAATAGACTATATTCGAAAAAAGGTAAAAGTTTAGCGTTAAATTTTATAACATTGACTAAGAAATTGATTTAAAATAACAATTTACGTAATTAAAGGTATTACGTCAAATATTTAAGCAGAAAATAAACTTTATTTTCGATCTTCTGTACTTATAAAGTATTCAGTGTATGTATTCGAACAACCAGAGAAAATGTATTTAGAATCCGTATTCAAATACACACGAAAAATTTTATGTAGAATCTTTGTTCGAATAATATAAAAAGACAAAAGTGTACGAATATTTCAAATTTTTTCACGTATCAATATATATATATATATATATATATATA
>JAIPRN010000982.1:0-57632 GCA_025469175.1 Geopemphigus sp. TES_GeoC_2020 | reverse complement strand
CTCTCACGCGCGCGCGCGCGCGCACACACACACACACACACACACACACACACACACACACACACACACACACACACACACACACACACACGTATACGTATATGTATATCGCGCACAACCACGCAGTGTGGACCACTTCAAGTTCGCAATAATCAAAATGAATAAACGCTCGCAGCGGCTGTCCCTTTAACGCAAATTACGGGCGCTCCTTCTCGTTTCTTTTAGCCGTATAAAATATATGTACGCAACAGGGGCGTTGCTTCGCGATGATTTTCCGCGGCGCACAAATTATCGGGTAAGTCCGAAATTTGCGTTATTTTCGTCCGCCGGATGGCTCCCGCGAACTAATTAATAATTACTAACGTATTTATCGTTTTCGAACGACTTATGGCACCGCGTGTTCGCGTACTTTCGTTTGTTTAAAATCGATAGTTCGCCTTTTTGTTTCGCTCCGATAAAAACCGACGCGGTAAATGCACGTGGCCCTTACGTACATTACGTCACTATTGTATAATAATACGATATTACAATAATATCGTTGTACACCAGACAACAAAGTTAGTCAAGTGATAAATATCCCTTTTCCCCTCCGTAACAAAAAAAAACCCTTACGCTCGGTTGGGTTAAACTATGCGAAAAAAAGTAACAAAAAAACACATCGTGACGCAAAGTCGTAACTCTATCCTCTATAACAATTTTCATTATGTTTTACGTTTTTGACCGGTTATCGTTATAACTTACAATATTAATAATATGTCGTCAATATTATATATTTTTCGTACAGGCGTTTTTTTTTTATTTTTTGTTCGTGGCTCGTATTCTTTGTTGCGCGTATATTTTTTAGCGAACGGGTTTCGGTCGGGGGAGGGGGCTGGTCGGTTCGTCTTTAACGTCGATAACAAAAGAATCGTTGAACCGTGTTGGTGGTGGGCACGCGGAGGTGACGGTTGAGGCAAACGCATGGAGTCCCGTACATTTTTGGAAGCCATATTTTCGATTTGATATTTTTTGTTCCGTTACGATCATAATGCGCCTACATATTACGGTGTTCTCGTTATTGTTATCAACGTTGAAAATGTGTTTTGGCTACTCCAAGAACAACGAATAATCGAAACGTTCGATATAGTATATATTTGAATCGCCCAGAGGAAGTCGAAGGATACGAATAATTAATTACTCGAACCACTCGATGGAAATAAACGTAAAATCCCAACAAACGTTCGATAAATAACCATACTTGAGAAAATGTGACCAAATGATATAATTTCAAGTCAACGCATGATATGGCGCACATGGTGTTGTTCGACCGCGCAACCTAGATCGTGCCGAATAGCGAAATCGAATTTCGGGGCGTACAATGTATTTAGGAAATGTACGCTATAGTCTATTTTCTCCTGTTTCTTTTCTATAGGTTTTTTACGTTTTGGGCTGACACCAAAAATATTGGTCGTTTTATATATATATACATATACATAAGTATAACCGACGGGTTTTTTGTTGCTGCCAGAGCGTATAAAGCGTACGTAACGTATATCGTTGGCCGGAATGTCCACGATCGGACGATTTTTATTTATACGAAGTCGTTTTGTGAGTTATTTCTTTCCCTTCTTTTCGCAGCTGTATCTAAAACACATCGCGCGCATTATCGTCGCGGTCCACTCGAAAATAATGAGTTCACGTTCGTTCTGTCTTATTTATTTTCGTATCCAGAGCACGGACATCTGGAATCTTCGATCGGGTGAATGTATAATAACGTACGTGGGAAGTACTCCGCACGCTTGGCTTTTTTTATTATGAAATTCGCGCTCGTATTCACCTTTTTTCGACAAAACTATTAGTTACTTCGAAATTATTTATGTCCTATTGTCAACTATTCTCAACGAACAATTTATAATTCTCATATATTGCGAACGTTTTATAATTTAAATATTATTATTACGTAACATTTTAGTGCTACGTTTTTTTAATTTTAAATTAAACTGTTTCTAACACGTTTTATTTATTATTATGCCACAATACGGCGCATAAGTACCACCACGTACGTGACATAATAATAACGTAATTATTTTACTGTTTGAGAAACGTGTACAATAACAAATTGTAAATATATATATTAATATTAATTTTTACTTACATTGTCGTTAATTCAGATTTCAGTATAATAATAAGTAAAATTTAACCATAAACATTTCGGACTACAAATTTGCAAACGCTATTTTCGCTGTGCCATTGATTAAAATGTTACCATCGAATACGTTATTATTATCTCGATGACTCAATGATTACAAAATGTACGTATTTTTAAATCATTTCTGGGATGTTTTCGACGCGCAAAAATAATTCGAATTGAAACGATATATTTCGTTATTAAATTATATATTGAACGGTAGCGTGAATTACATTTTCCAACGACGAGTATCGTTAACTATTGTTTCGTGACCAAGTAATGTTATTTCTACATATCCACCATAAAAACGTTAATAATCATGTTTCATTAATTTTCATATTTCTTTCGTTCGATTACGATTAACGTTTGTCGTCGTAAATTATCGAATCGTTCGTATATATTTATATTGTATTCGATTTAGCGTAAACGTTAGTCGGTAAATGTAAATGATAATGCGTCCGTTAGCGTGCAATTTTTAGCGTCATGTGTTGATTTAAATGTGAAACTATCCTTAGTATTGCGCACAGAATAATATTACTCCGATATGGTGAGGTCATCGACGGGCTGAGAGGATCGACCTCTCCTTCGTCACTCTTTTTCTATTTTTTTTTTAGCTATTCCGCACACCGTCTTTACGAAGAATTTTTCTAGGTACGTTTTGTGTTTTCCATTCACACACATACATATACATATATATATATATTTATATATAAATTCGTCTGTCAAGATGACTCGGAGTGTGTAATGTAGCCGAAAAACACGTGCTCAGTCAATCGTTACGGCGAACATAACGGACTCACAACCGTTAACGGAAGAATAGAAGACCTACGCATATAGCACTGCATTGTGCGTACCAGACATCGTCAGTAATTCTTTCTTTTCCGTTAAATACGCTGTCCAACGGTTTTTTTTTTAGATTTCGGTACAAAATTTAAGCGAATAGCTTACAATCGATATTTTCATAATTGATACGACCGAAACTACTTCGTTATTGTTTTTCCATCGTATTACCGAATATCGCGGAATATTAAGCCGCCGTCAATAATTACGTACACGATTTTTGCTTAGATGCGAAAATTGAAAAATAAAGATATTAGCAAATCTACGAAACCTCGTTGAACATCGTGTAAAAATGGTTCTATTTAATTATAATATTTGGGTCGCGGCGACCAGTAACTATAGTGAAAAGTATCCGCGTTCATGTTATTCGAATAGCGTTCGCGTGTCACCATCTTGTAATTCGGAATGTCATCAATGCTTATCTACTATACAGATATCGATCGTGTTTTGATACTAAAATTATACAACGTCGTATATTCGTGTATGTTACGAATAATATATATTTCGATTTTTCCTACGACGACATTTAGATAAAAATATTATTATTTATAAAATTTATTATTATTATGTGAGATTCGTTATTGAATATTGACATTACGTATATCTGTGTGTATGTGTGTTTGTTTAATATTTTATCTTAATCTTAAATCGTCGTTTTTTCGTTATTATATACACGTTGTTGTTTCAACGAAAATGTTCATGATCCGTTCCAGTAATAATAAAACGACGCGACATTTTATTTTCAACTGATTCCGACGATGTTTACTTTGTGAAAAACACGATACGTTCGCGTGTATCAACGTCGATTAATTCCAACGTTATATTATTGTACAAATCAAGGACACGTAAAAACGAATCGAATCCGGTGGAAGGGGATTGAAAAGTAAAAAGCAATATCCTTTCCACGGAAAATGTCGTTCAGTGGTACGTTCTATTTTGCGAATAAAAAAACGGTTATTAGCCAAGTTAAAATAACGGACGGGGTACGGCCCTCCTGCGGACGCCCTTGACTATATTTAATCAACGTGAATTACGCGTTGTATATTAAATAAATAGATAATGCACTCGTGTATATATATATATTATACCCATTACCTACAGCTGGCAGGTATTACCTAGTGGTATAACCTACTTGTGTTTGTATTTGGGTTGGTATATCGTAATTCGTAATATTATATTTTTTGTTTTCTGCACTTATTATATCGGTTTACTTTGTAATATACTTACGCTATTAACGCGTAGTATTTTATGGAACACGATATCGAGTGTCGAGTATATGTGAACGAGTATAACAATAGAGTTATTAATCAAAAGGAATCTCGCTTGTGAATCGCCTGACTATATGGGGTTTCGAAAATTATCGTCTAACCCGTCGGATACGAATAAATACTCGTCGTACGTAATATAATAATAACGATAATATTCCGTCTATAAAACTTTTGTCCGAACTTTTGTATTTTTCGGGCTCAATTCATATTTTGAATTTGATTCGTGTACAATATAAGTAATTCTTCGTCAACACACGTCTTTTTTTATTACTGTCGTCCAAATAACTTTTTTCTAACTATTATTAAAGATACACCTTTTTCGATATTATCTATATAATATTTACTAAATTAATAATACATATATATATATATATATACGCATAAATTAATCGCGTTTAAATTAAAAAATAAAACTACCGTTGTAGGTCTTAGAATTATGTCTGGAAAAACTTTTTACGAACGCTAAATATCAAAACCGCGTGCGTTTAACAAAATCTATACAAATAAATCTACCGAGAAAAAAGTATCGTTAATAAGAACGAATCGAAAATGGGTATATATAAGATGTATATAGTTTATAATTAGGCACGCTCGCGACACAAAGGAAACAAAGAAATTTACGTAAATATTTTTATTTGTTTTTAAATCGGACGTCATAGTTTTGTAACTAAGCATATGTACACTCGTGTATGCAATACGGTAGGAAGTGAAAAACCAACCGATAATTATTTTACTGGACGAGAATGTTATCGAGCGTAAAACTATAATCAATAATCATTCCGTCGTAAGCCGTCTCTTTACGAGTGGCGTGAAATAAAATTGTCCAAACACGAACTCCGATAATATATTTCGTTTATTATACTACGATGACATTATCATTGCGGAATATTAACGGTTCCGTCGATCATTCCTTTTATTTTTTCGTTTAATTTATCACGATATCACACTTTCACAAAAGACTATTAATATTTTGTTTTTGTTTTGTTTTCGTATCAGCGTCCTACGTATTTTTACTTTAACGTTATTCTAACAACGTCGGCGTACCAAAAAAAAATTAACGAAATCGAATACGATTTATTAGCGTTTAGATGACGTAGACAAGCGGGACGCGTACAGGGAAAAAGGAACAGTACCGAACCACACTCCGGTTTTCGTCGACCGCTCGTGCATAACTTAACGAACGAAATATTCGTACAAATCGAAACGGTACCAGACGTGCGAAATGATCGAATGGAGAGGTGTTATTTTGTTTTTCGCGCGCGCGTGTGGTATCGAAAGGGGAATTTGGGAGGAATATACGTGAACGACGGACGGAAGAAACGATCATCATATCGACACGTGTACGGTTCAAAGCGTCGGTCGAACGGTTCGGCCGTATGTGTAACTCACGAACCCCGTGCAATGGGTGAGCGAACGTACACGGCGGGCGCGTTGTCGCGTAATTACCGTACGACGACGACCACGCGCCCGCCGCCTTTGTGGTTCGCCGTTTTCCATTGCACATGCGCGCACGAGTGCGTTCGTATCGCTTTTATAGCGCCGCGGCGGGCGCACGAGCGCGGTCGACGCTATATCGGAACGGCGCGCGAATCCGCGCGCGCGGTGCACGACGAACCGCCGCCGCCGCCGTTGCGGAGAGGCAATAACCTTCGGGGCATTCCGCCCCGCCCGTTCGCCACGCGCGCGTACGGTTTGTCGCGTAACGGTACAAAACGAAAACGACGGTTTTTTTCCCCAAACGTTTCGCGTTTTATTCCGAGCGCGTATATCGGTCCGATACACCACCGACGGACCTGTGCGCGTGTGTAGGGGCGATTACGTAACGGTACGAAAATAAGAACACGCGTCCCGGGAGGGGGAGACTTGGCGCCCGTGAAAAACGGTTTTCGTGATGCGTTTATTCGTTGTCCGTGCCTTATCGTCGGTTTTTTCGCCGTTTCGTTGTATCGCGGAGATTTTTTTCAAACAATAAACGCGTACACGTTTGGAGGAGCGAGGACTGCCGGTGGCCATAATCCAAGGAAAACGATTCGATTACCGAAGAATTATCGATAAATGTTCGTTCCTAAAGTTCGACGCGACTACGAAGAATTACACCTCGGGCACGGCGCGTTCGTTCACGCGTTACTACTTCGACGGCCACGCGTGTGTACCACATAACAGCGAAACGATTTTCGAACGAACGGAAACGTCGGATTTCTGCGACTTCATCGTCTCTACCTATCTACTTTCTATCTATTGGCGTTCACCGCCCCCGTAACACGAAAAGTACATCGTCATGTCGTATAAAATATGGAAAGACCGTTCGATGTTCGTCGTCGATTATTCGGATTAGCGATCGGCACTGTTGGGGCCGTACGCGGCGCACATTTTAAACGTCGACGTTTTCCCTCGATACGCTCTTGGTAATTATCACCAAGAGAACTACGGGTTTTCCGTATTTTTTCGGGATTCCGTCGACAAAAATTGTATTTGAACAACAACGGTGTACGAATAATAGACGCTAAAAAAAAACTAACCGTAATTGTCGATAAAATTGAAGCGCGCTCGATTAATGTACATTTTTATTTTGTCGGATCACTAAGTTATTCGCGGATTGTTGCCAATTTTTAGCGTTTACATGTTAACGATATGTATATATCGTATTCCGAAGTTTATTTTCGATATAGTTATTGTCGTAGAGTAAGTGTATTCGTTACGTATATATCGATTTTATTCGACGAGTTAACGCGGTTTTATAAAAATACATATTCCTAAGTATGGTCTAAACGTTAACAACAGCTATTCCGGCCGATCGTAGAATATGTAGTCAGTAGGAGAGGGAGGTTGAAGGAGACGATATAAATTAACGGGGTTGTTTTGTACAGTAAACGGGGGGCAACACACAAATTACGTTCCGATTAAATCGCACGGCGCGATCGATCGCTAAAACGAATACGGAGTCGGTATAATTCGATGATTATCGGTCATATATTGAACCGAAAAAAAGAAAACTGTATCGACGTTTAGTCGTTGGGCTTATGGCCGCAATTAGTTTGTATTCCGACCCGAATATATACGTTAAGGGATTAATCGGGTAACTATCGATTTAAGTAGCGTGTCACACGGGCTTGTCCCGGTACGTTTTAACCAAACAAATTACGCCGGTTTCTGTTCCCGTTTAGGGAAATATTTAAACAGAAAACTGTCGTACGGAAAAATATTCGAAAACCGAAAAAAACGGAACAACGCGTGTTGGACGTTTTACATTTAGTCGCGTTTTCTGATTGCAGCGACAAAAATGACACTATGACCGAAGGCGTGGAAGGTTGCAGCGACGACCCTCTGACTTCGTTGCAGTCGGACGTCGCTTCCAGCGGCCCGTCGTCGGAAAGCCAACAACAATCGGAGAGTCGGGCGGAAGTGTCCACGCTGTGTATATCGTCGTCGGCGGCGGCGACGGACGACGATATCGATAAGATAATTACCAGCGAATGGCACGCGGGAGAATGCAAAAGTATGTTGCGGACGAACGTGTACCTAACGTGTATATTGTATGCGTGTACTTACTTACTATAGATCATTTTTTGTTTTTCGTAAAAAGTCGAGTTTGAAAATGTCGCGTTACGGGATTTAACGAATAATTTGAGTAATAATGCGCGTGTGTAGATTCGAAAACAACGCGGTTGGTTACGAAACGTAAATTCGAATAGCGTTCGGATAAAATGGCCCGTAGTCGGTACGACGCGATATTTCAAGGACGTCAAACAGCGGTAGAAAGTTGGGGCGCGCTTAAAATTCGTTCGTGACCCGTTTATTCAATGCCTGTCTTTGGCGGCGCGTTCGCGAAACGTCCGTTATAAAAGTCGCCTTAAAACCGGAAAACAAAGGCGGAACCGTCGGCGTAGCGCTAACAAAAAAGAATACGACGAAACCATAAACAGAAACGTTCGTGACGCACTTTCGTAGACGTTCGTCCGATCCTGATATTTACAATTACTTCCACTTCTTAGTTAAGCCACTGCTATGGAGCGGACCGTCTCACACGTACTCTATTCTTTGCCGTTTGTTTCGTTTTAACTTCTTGATTCCAACGCCTCCCGGTAATTCCGCGTACTTTTTTGTCGTACGTTCTCCGGTCTTGTTTCGAGTCTTTCACCGGCTGTCTTTAATCCACGCGGAGTTTGCTCCGTCGTTACTCTTATTTAGCTCGTTTCGAACCTCCTCCATACACGGCCCACCCATTATGGTTTTCTCTAGTTCACTACATCCGTTACATATTTATACTTCGGAACATAGTCCCCATTATCACGTTTGTCTTCCTTCTCCGTTCTCTATTTTATTCTTCGTCGGAGGGAGAGGCGAAAAGGAATTTTGGGCGTTCACTCCCCCCCCGCGATCCACGAATTATCGGGAAAAATTTACGACTTGACATAAGTCGCGCGAATATTGTTTTATAAGATAATTATTAATCAACGCCGTTCGTTTATAAATATTTTACGTTTTTTTAAATCGAAAATGTTTTCCCACGTTCGTCTTTGTTCTTTGTTGATAATTATATATACTATAATTATTTAGTAAAACAAAAAACAACGAAATATCGCCATTATTATTTCGAATACATTACGATATTCGACATCGCGATTTTCCAAATTGACTAAAGCTGGCTTACGTTCCGAAACACGACTACTACTACGGTTCGACTTTTTCCTAAATCTCCCGTATTTATCGATGCTCGGACGCTTTACGCCCTACGTACTCTCTGAAAAATTATCCCGCGTTTTTACCCGAATCGTCCTTCGTTCCCGGTCCAATTTTACTTATTCGCCGGCACGACATACGACCGGTATCATCGGCGTATTTGACCCGGTGATATACGGATATACAGCTTCGTGACGAATATTTCGAACGGTGTGTAATTTTATTCTCATCAAAAGCAGGTTGCTGTAGCAAATGCGTGTATAGAGAATGGAGGCTGGTCGGTGACAAGTTGCAGTTGTTCTGTTTCAAAAACTACGACGAGCTGTTGGCTACTCGGCCAGAGGTATTGTTGTTTAATCGTTACGATTTACTCTACGATTACCGGCGTATATTATTACTACGGTAGGGTGACCGCGTGTTTTATTTTTCGGTCGGTACGGGATGAAAATAATTTAAGCTATTCGTCACGTGATAATAATAAGTCGGTTTTTTTTTTAAATCGAAAACGATATTTATTTATAATTCGTACGACGCGATAAAATATAGATTATTGCGTTTTATCGTCACGTTGTCTGCCCCGACACGCCATACATAGCCACCATGGCGACGACTTTCGCAGTCGTATATCTTAAAAAACTATTCGATGACGAAAATTGATTTTCTGTCATTTTTCGAAAACGAGACACTTTTGTGTCCCCGTAGACAACGGACAAAGAACCGAAAAACGGGACGTACCGGTCACCTTACACTATTACCGTTATCGGGCGCTCGTATTAAATTTTTTAGAACTGTATTTGTTACACGATATGAACGTGAGTATAAATAGCCCGGCACGAACAAATACGATTAATTGAAACGCTATAAAAACTGCGTTGTCCGTTAATATTACGATTAATTTTTCTACGTACGATTCGCTTGTTATTCCGTCGAAAAAATTACCGAATGTAAAGTTAATTAGGTTTTATTACATTTTATAATAGACGAGTAATCGCCCCCACTTTATATTATACTTTCACTTTGCACGATCCGTCCGTATTAATACCGTTGCGATTCGGGAATGGGCACGGTCGTTTTATATTTCATAAACATTACGTCCCGAAAATACGCGTGTTCGTGAGACAAGTACGACTTATAACGCGGCGATTATCGGTTTTTACCGAATTTCTACGAAATCGTAAAAATATGAAAAAATTTATCCTAAAAAAGATATTTCGTTTTACGTAACGGCAGTACTATTACGCGGTGTTTTCGTTTCTGAACGTTGGTGGATAACTCTGAATAAGTTAAGTTCCCAGAGTGATTATCGAGTAATTATGTTACGAACATTAAAACCCCTAAAAAAATTGGTAATATTCTTCGTTAAATTCGGGACAAATACGGCTCGCTTGAGGAAACGACTAAAAACAATACACGAACAACATCTAAGACTGTGTCCAAGGCCCATAGGTCACGCGTTAATATTATGATATAAACGTACGTAGCCGAATAATTGTGATAAAAATAAACTACGAGACCGAAGGAAACACGACGGTAATTAATAAACGAATGAAACGAATCGATATAAGTGAACTCCCGAAAACCGTCGGTCGGAATCGTAAAATGTAATTTTAATCGACGACACGATTCGCAGATAGCCAACATTCAATTTTGCTTCCGGCTCAGAACCAACCCGAAGTGTCTGAAGCACCCGAACACGCCGAACGCGAATTGTTACATATTTTTCGACATAGTTTCGGGTAAGTAGCGTTAGTAGTAACCGATCTGTGAGGTGGTAGGGAGGGGAGAAGATGTCGTCCGGTACGCGCGCGTAGAAAAAGGGATGGGTCGCGCTGCCGACGGGACGACGAGGAAACGAACAGTACAGGAAAAATGCTACACACGTTTAAGCGTTGTCGCGCGGGACAGGTGACCTCCACAAAAACTGGACGCAAGTGGTGCGCAGGCTGAAGGAGACGTCGGCGAACGCGACGCCGGCCCAGTTGCGCAGGTGGTCGCGGACGGTGGACGATCAGGGAAACACGGCGCTCATGCTGGGCGTCAAACGACTGATGCATTGCGGCCTGTTCAAACGGGCCTATCAGTTCGCGGTGATCATGTTGAAGTTCGGCAGCGACGTGAACTGGCTAAACAACGGCGGACGTTCCTTGATCACGTACACCGTCCACTACATGGACCAGGCGATCGACATCACCAGGCTGTTGTTGAACAGTGGAGCGACCGTCTGGGTCGAAGGTAAGAAGATGTTTTATCACTCCGCGTCTAATTTCGGCGATTTTCGGTCGCGGAATTCGGCCCGTAAACCGTTCGGTTTACCTAATTGAAATTCGAAATCGCGGTCGGGATGGGTGGATGAAGTTCGTTGCGGAAAAACTGACCGATTTTCGTTCATCGATCTAGATTGTAATTCGGACGCCAGACTCGATTACGTGAAAATAATGAAAGAGTACCGTTCGAAGATGGATGTACAGAGATGTTTGACCGACGACCCGATTGAAAACCCGCTGGACAGCATATTCACGTGGTTCCTACGTTCCGTGATGATCCGAAGGCGTTTAGACGACAGTTGTCTGCATACGTTGACTTTACTCTCACAGGTGAATAATCATACGTCGCGGGCCACGTCCCTCCCCCACCGCCAAATATTATCCTAGTCGAGTTATAAAAAGGTCACGTTCTAATTCCCCGGGGGAATTCGTAATACCGAAAACGAAAATCCGTTTTAACGAACTCGCGGCCACTTGCGTTTGTATCGCCGCGATATCCTACAACTATATATTAAAACCCGTGAATATACGGTGGATGAAAGTTTTTTTTTCGTCTACGGTTTCCAACCGGCCGACAAATATCGACAAAATACGGACGGGATCGTTAGCGCGAACTACGGCGTAAAACGTTCAACGGCGCAAACGTCCGTAACGTTTGGCGAGGAGAAGCACATTTATAATAAACTCGCTTAACGCCGAAAACACGACCATCGATAACGTCCCGCCTGTCATTTCGTTCGATGATTTTTTTTTTACCTCGAATAAACTTCCCTTTTAACAAAATATGTATATCGGCCGTATCTCGCGTGTTTTTACTTTTTATCCCGAACAACTCGTTTCGATACTCGGTGAGTGCGCTAGTTTCGCTTATTTTTAAAAAAATCTTTCACACTCGTCCGCTTATTTAAAATAGTTTTATTTTCGAAACCTACGATTTTATATTTCCGACGTCGTTAAAACATTTTTCGAAAAATTCTTTCGCGTTCTTTGCACGTATACACATTGTCGCTAAAAAATATAACGAAACGCGACAATTTGTTTTCACTATATATACACACACACACACACACACGTGCGCGCGAATTTCACGATAACATACAAGTAACGATTGTAACAAGCACCGGGAGGGGGGGACCTAACCGCCGTCGCCTTCCTTTTGTTTTTTTCTTTGTTCGCGTTAACGAGCGTCTTTAATTTCGTGTTTGTTTCACGCAGTCGATGGGAGAGAACCCGAACAGAATGCACTCGCACGTCATGCGTACAATGTTCAGGCACGCCCAGTGCTACAACATATTCGGGCCGGTGTTCTTCCAGATCAAAAAAGCGCTAGCGCCCCAATGGGTGCAACCGCACTCGTTGCAGCACCTGTGCCGCAGCGCGATACGGCGGTCGTTGTTCCGCAGCCGCCGGGGCAACGCGTACCCGGACACCGTGGCCGAGCTGAACCTGCCCAAACCGTTGCAGGACTTCATCACGTACCATAAGTGAGAAGAGGAGGACGTGAGACGACGTCGTCGTCGTCGTCCGCCGAAACAAACGAACGTGGCGCGCGCGTACGCACGTATCGACCGATGTTCGCGACGGATACGCGCGCGTGTCCTAATAATTGTCGCACTGGCGTCGCCGGGGGAGGGGGGATGTCAAACGGGAGCTATATTTTCGAAATCAAAAAGAAACGACGCGGAATTCGACTCGAACGCGCGTGTATATCTATTTTGAGGAGCGATTAGTAGCGAGTATTGCGGTCGTCACGCGCTGTTCGTCGTCACCACCTTCGATTCGTACACGCGAGTAATAAAATAGCGGTTTTTTGTTAATTCGTCACATCTCTGCCCCGTCGACTACTGTATATTATTATTATTATTATTATTATTATTATTATTATTATTATTATTATTAATATTATTATTATTATTATTATTACTATTATTATTATTAGTAGTAGTAGTAGTACTAATATTATTACTATAACGTCACTATATATATATATATACATATTTTTTAATATACTAAAGCGTCTCGTATACAGTTCTCGTATATTATATAAAATGTAAAATTCGCTTTAGTATATTAGTATCATAGGAATTTTAGTTAAGATAAAAACGTATTATTAAAATGCACGACGTATTAATTATTATTGTAAAAAACAAAAAAAAAACGTTCGAAAATGTTTCGCGTAACCGTGTCGCGCTATCGCACGATTCGTCTAATCGATCTCGTTCTCTATTTGCGTTGTCCGTTCTTTTATCGATCCTTCCGTTCGAGCGTATGATTCGACAATAACGTACGCTCGTACGCTCATAACTTAAAAACTCGACAAACTTTTAGCGTCCGTAAATTGTATCGTATCGTTGTTATTAATTAACGCTTAACGTTCATAATACGATTGCGTAAAGTTGTTTTTTTGTTTGAACATAAATTCGTACAACGGTATCGATAAACGTGTTTCGATTGTACGTGTGCGCTTGCGTGTGTGTGTGTGTGTGTGTGTGTGTGTGTGTGTGTGTGTGTGTATACTTGCGTGCGTGTGTATTATCTAGTCGCAACATGGGCGACCAAACCAAAGGGTTATTTAATTCGATCATTTCTAATATGTAACGTTTCGGATTTTATGCTTTCGTTTACCAAGATTGTCATTTCGTCCTATTTTTATTAATTTCGTATATAATCGTTACATTTTAGGCAGATTCGCGATTATTAATTAATTTTTCCAGAGCGAATTACGTTTACGTAGTTATTTTATATCTATTCGAAAATGTATTCGTTTTTTTTTTTATACATTCACAATTAAATAAAAATATTTCGTTCGGACGTTATTTAAATATTCCTCCCCGTATATAACTTCGATTTTAAAACGATAACAATGTATATATACATACGTATATGTCACGTCTAAAATAATAACGTTATAATGAACGGATAGTTTCAAACTTGAGAATTGGATTTAAGTGTTTTCTTTAGTTTCGTTTTTGCTTGTCCTCTGGTGTCCACTGTTGTACTTGGTCGTTGAGCATTTTCCTGATCGATTTTCGATAAAAGTTCGGTCTCGAGTCTCGTAAAGTAACCGCCACCACCTGTACAACACGAAAAACAAACATCGTTTTTCCCGAAATTCACGAGCGATTATTTTTGACGAAATGAATAACACACGTAACGCGCGTACATAGGTATTATTTATATAATAATTACCGCCGGTACGTTGACCAATGTCGTTGGAATTATTGGGAGTTAACATTCGGCTACATTCTACGTTCGAGTTACTATTTTGGTGCATCAAATGTTGAGCAATTTGCCTGAAACAACGTTCTTCATATTCCCTTTGATTATCCTGATTGCAGCGCATCGGCGCTGTCAATGACCATTGGTACGTACTCGAGTACCTAAATTACAATAATATTAGTTAAGCGACACGTACTTATATAGTACTATATATGTGAGTGTATGAGCACAATCAAAAGACTTTGCACGAGGAACGTGTAAAAACATTTTTTTATTCGTTTTAATCATATTGTTTTTGTTTCGAATAACATTCAATTTTTTAACGTATCAGAAAGCCTATATATATATATATATATATAAACTGTTACTAATTACTACTACTAACGTAGAACGTATTTTTATGTACTTAAGAAACGCGCGTTAAACGATATTCTTCTCGATCGTTCGTTACAAACATAAAATATGTAATGAAATACGCGACAAAAATTAAAAATAAGGGACGAATATAATTTTTGAAAAAATTCTTTCGGCATCCCTTTAATGTACCGCGATGCTTACTTACGATATTTTACGAGAACCTATCGTAAATTTAAGAGCACGAAATGTGTACGAAATTTCGGTAGATTACCCATTGCACCAATGTACCTATTCGTTTATATTTAACTCGAAAATTCAATAACGATATTTTCCCGATCGTTAATATATTCGTTAATCGCGTGTTACTGTTTCAAAACAATTAAAATGTTCCATTCTTCGTTTATTCAATTTTTCTTTATTATTTATTCGATTCGTCTCTACGCGCGCGAGTAATACCTATACACGTTTAAACGCTAATACAAAACGAACGTGCGGTACATTTACTAAACTTAATTCGTACCTGTATCTCTGTTTCAACGTCCTAATCGCTTTCGAAGAACGCTTGATTGTTTTTTTATTATTGCTGTTGTAATTGGTCTTTTCTGAACGGTCCGAATCACTATCACTGAAGCTCGACAACGAATCTTCGACTTCTTCGAACGACGACCCGAACGTCGATTGGATTTCGTTCGTCGGTTGCTCGATTGGTTCGTACACATGATTGTCGCCTTCCGTCCAATATGAAACCAAAAACAACGCACGCGTGTTCGAAAATCGCGGATTTTTAAAGCGCGCGTAAAATATGCCATACTTATATTGGGCGACGTGGGTCTTTTGCTGATCAAAGGTTTGTCGCACAATTCCGTCAACAGTGGCCTCTTATTCGACGACAACGTGCCCGTCACGACGTCGTCCCACCAAAACTGATATTTCCACGAGGAGGTAGAGGAGGAGGTGATAGCGGTATGGGCGGTAGTCCCGTCGCCCGACACTGCAAAGAACAACAGAGGAACGACCATAACACGGTACGCCGTCGTATTGGACCGAAAATCGTACTAAAAAAATATTACCGTTGATGAACGGTGCGAAACGATGCGATTCGCCGCCAGTCCAAACTGCGTTTTGATCGTTGTTACTCTTCGCGTCGCCGCCTGTAACAGTAAACAGAAACGAGAACGGATTTTTTTTTAAACGTCACGCGTGTCGGTTCGTTTCGCGACGTACCGTCTGGGGGAGGTTGCGGCGGTGGTTCGACGAGTTTTGCAAGCCCGTTCGAGGAGAAAAACATCGGCGGGTCGACAGTGGTCAAAGACGGAAACATTTCCACCACTCTGTGCATGTCTATTTCGGCCGCGCGTTCGAGTAACGGTACGTGCTCCCGATAATGACAACCCTGTTTGAAATGTGCATGTACGAATTAAAAACAATACGTTACACGCGAGATTTCTCGTCGTTTCTTTCGTATTCGAATTAATCGATTCGTTTGAAATATCCGCGGCGATAACTATTAGCGTTAGTCGAGTACGTTGGGTACTACGCGTTTATAAGGCAACGACGAAGCGGAGTCCCACCCGAAATTTGCGTAAAATTCGGTATCGAAATCGTCGACAGCGTTTTTCCGAAATTACAACGTGGAATATTACTATTCGATAGACTCGAATTGAATTTGACCGAGCAAGTAGGTTGTGTTTAAAAAGTCCAACTACGTGGATGGGGTTTCTTCAAGGCAGATCCATCGTTTACCGCCTACGCGATTCGCTTATTATTGTAGTTTATTTATTTGTATTATTTTTGACGAAAACGTCATGACGAGAATAATCGTTTTAACCTTTGGTGAATACATTTTTTCTTCGAGGGAAATCCAAGAAAATTAATAGAGGATATTTAGCGTTAATAACGAGTTTTGAATTTCGTCGCCTTCACTGTCAAAATGACGCGCGCACACGTATTTACGTAGTATGATGACGGAACAATATTGTTTTTATAAAATCCGAAATTTTACGTACGTATGTGTTTTAAAAAACGAGAGCGACGGGATTTGGGAGATCGAAACTGTCGACTTAACGAAATTTCTTAGTATATATAAGTCCCGTGCGAATAATAATAATTAAGACAAACACTAACACGGACGATTTTCATATTTTCGTTATTTCATATTTAACTAGACTACGAAATTCAATTATATACATAATATCCCTTGATATGTTAAAAATTGGCCGAATTATTTTCCTTCGCGGTTGTTTTCCATAAAATAATGTCAGTTTTCTTTTAAAAAATATGAATTTTGTCCCATCATGCCGACGAAAAATATAATTTTACAATTATATTGTTTGACAACTTTTATTTATTAAATGAAATATGACACGATTGAATCAAACAAGTTGTAGGATTATTTAGTAACGTTTGATTTCGTATACAAAATGTTTTGTTAAAACTTACAAATGTATTTTTGATTGGCTCGTATTTGAATGTTCTTTCTCCGCAGCATGGATAACGTCCTGAAATATAGACAAGTATGCTTTTTAGAAAAACGTGTTTTAGTTAAATTCAATATACGTATATATATATATATATACACGTAAAATATATATTATATAT
The DNA here is from genome assembly GCA_025469175.1 of Geopemphigus sp. TES_GeoC_2020. Lineage (NCBI taxonomy): Eukaryota > Metazoa > Arthropoda > Insecta > Hemiptera > Aphididae > Geopemphigus > Geopemphigus sp. TES_GeoC_2020. The sequence continues at coordinate 40,239 of JAIPRN010000982.1, read as the reverse complement.
TATGTTAAATAATATCGATATAATGTATAATATCAAATTAAAACGTTGAAATTTATCTATATAAAATTAGAAAATATAATAATTGTTATTACGCGTCTATATAAAAGCTATTAAGAAAACTATAAAAATCCAAATTTTTTCAAGCCAGAAATATTCAACGCAGAAATAACACCGCGAGAATATACGTTACGGTAACTAAGAACGAATCATTTTTACCGACGGGATAACAAAGATATCGATTATTTTCGACTGGATAATACTGCGGCAACTGCGTATGAAATTGACACCACCTTTGGTTTTTGACCGGATACGAGTGTTGACAACGCGAACATCGCATAAAATGGCATTCAGACCATAAAGACCAGTACACGATTCGCCAACACTTAGACTTTGAAAATAGCGATTTTACATGATCGTTTAACGTCCACTTTGGATCTCTGTAATATAGATTAATATCGTTGAAATCAAACGCCTTCGAAGCTTTAATAATTTCATTTTATAATTGCGCGCTTATATTGTTACGACATATTGGCCACTTACAAATTAAAATAGTAGTTTTCGTTACATTTCTCAGTAAAAAAATTATACGCCCGCGAAAAAAAGTACGAATCAATATATGTACGTATTTAAAAATAATTATCCACTTAATACCGTACTACGTTAAAAAGCGAAAACAATGAACGTTTATTAAAATTTCAAACAAAAATTTTCAGTTTAAGGATTTTATATGTTAATTTAAAATTAACCTTGATAAATAGATATATTTTCTACGTTTAATTAAGATTTTATTTTCGTTCAATTTATTATTGTTGTTATTGTTATATTTGATTGAATCGTCTATAATTTTGGTTTAATTTATTTATCTTTACACAATGTAAATTCGTTTTCTTAGATAAAAAGCGTATTAATTACACATAAACCACCATTTTATAGACGCAACATTAAATCGGAATTAAACTGCAAAACAATTAAAGGTAAAATAATTTCGCTTAGTCTTTTATTTTTAATACTTATTTAAACCGTACGAGTAAAATAAGCATATATCGGTAAAATTCCGTTCTTTTCTGTTTTAAAATTGATTTTTTTTATATTTTAAAACATAATTTATTAAACATTTATTTATTTCGTTTAATTAAAAGTTTTAGTACGCATATATCAAAATTTAATATGTTCACGTCCTTTTAAATATTTTTGGAATTTATTGTCACGTACAACATACATCATGGTTTGTATATAGTTTATAAAGTACAAAATATTTTTCATTATATCCGATTTATTTATTATTATTCTAGAAAAAATATTCAAGTTACTTCTCTTATCACCTATATTTAAAAATAAATAAAATATATAGTGTGTCGTTAGTTTAAAGAAATATACGTAAATATGTAAATACTATTGTTGTAAATTATCATTAAAATAGCTAAACTGAAAATATATAAATATGCAATATTTACGTAATTTTGTCATTTTTTATATACTGACTTATGATTTAAATAATAATAATAATAATAAGTATCATAACTTAAAACTAAAAATAAACACGATTACCTAAAATGACAAGCAATTACACTTCCATTTTGAGCAATCTTAAAGGTCGGTGGCTTACAAGGTATCCTGCCCGCAACACTTGGAACCAAAATTGTATTACAACGACAGCAACTATAAATAGATTGATTAAATGACTTTGAGATCTATTTCGAAATAACTTGATAAATATTACATACATGTATATACATTACAACTTAAAGGAATTAAACAAATTATTTAAAACGCAAACCTAAATTTCAATTGCTTCAAATTATTTTTAAAAAAAATCGTTATTAAAATTATTAAAGATGTTTTTTCCAATACAAATAGTTTAAAATTATTGAAAATATGTTGTTTTTATAAAAATTATAAAGTCATAATAAATTGTTATACGTTTTTTAATGTAACAAATGTTTCCAAAGAAATTACGTCAGTATAATATATCATACCGGATTATAGATAAAATAGTGATAAAATTAATAATTTATCAGAATAGAAACAATTAAGATAATGTATAGTGGAACCATTACTATTATACCTAAATGCTAAAAATTGTAAATAATATTTTTTGTGCGCGTAAATAATATATACTTTTTAAATAACTAATTAACTAATGATTGGAATTGTACGATCATTATTATTTAAAATTTAATAGACAATTCATTTTCGAGTATTTAATTATTAAGACAACATAAGTATTAACTTCATTTTTAAAGACCTAAAATATACATAGTTTTACATCCCTTTATTTTTAACACGATTATTATTACACAGAATTCAACTTACTAGTATGCATAAGCTAGTGTACTGTAATGACCTAATTCACGTTTTGGATCTCGTCTACACAAATCCCAAATTAATTTCGTAAACAGACGAGATTTTAATTTATCCTTTACGTCTACCATATTTTCCACATCACAGTTATTAAACAGATTTGATAGTCTATGAAATAAAATGATAACGACCGCAATTTCCGGTTTTAAAATCAAATTATCGTCGGAATAACGACATTAATTTACTTACAAACCTTGTAATTACGCCGTCATTAACACATCCAAAACTTGCCGAAGACGACAATACATCGTTTATATTATTTTTGCAAAACAGTAAACACTCTTGAAATAAAGGCTCCATTTGAAGAAACGACGCGGATACTAAAATTGGTACGACATTTCCGTTATCTAAACAACATTTTTAAATTCGCGTTAAATTTAAACGTTTATTATTAAATAGTAATTATGTCTTCGATTTGATCTTTCTTCTAATAAACACCCAAACATATGCCTTAATATACGTCTTCTACACTTCAAATAATTATAATAATGCAACGGAGATATATAACGTGTGTTTCGAAGTAATACGGTTTATTTTTGTATACAAGATAATTTTGTCAACCTATATTAATTGTAACACATAGTACGAAATTCAATTTTATTATTATTATTATTATTATTATTATTATTATTGAACAAAAGAAAAAGTATAATATGTACATATATTCAAATGTATACTTTACGGACCCAAAGACCTAATTATTAAATACGAATTTATATATTATTTGACTATAACCGTACGGTTTATTAAATTTAATTGAAAAGATATCGATATTACGCAATAATTAAAATGCGGTCATTTTTTAGTTTCTTTACATAATCATCATACATAATGATCAATTTACTGTTAATTTATTAGGTCTATAAATGAATAGAATAATTATAGATAATAGAAAAAATTGTGTATATAAATCACAAATACGTAGATATACAAACTCGAATAAAATAAGGGATACGAATAACGGAAGCATGCCCAAATAAGTTAGATTCAAAATTCTGAGGAGTTAATTTTTTCTTTTATTTTGAAACAACAAATTAACAAATTATTGTCCGGGGTTCTTAAATTTTCCGTTTGACTCCTTCGTGTTTTTATTTATACCTATTCAAGTAAAGAAAAAATAAATTCTTATCTTAAAATTATTTGTCACGTTATCTATTACATACGTCTATACTGTCGTATTAAATATTATAAAAATATTGCACTCGCTTACCTACTAAGAATCGTGTTAAATTTAAAAACCATAAAAAACAGTACCTAATGACGGCCATTCGTTTTTTGGTTTTAAATCCTTCTTAACCCATTTTATCAACCAGTCGAATATGGGTATCTCACAATGTACCGATATATCAATATCTTCCAAACGTTGACCTATAAAACACAATTGTAAATAAACCAATAGTACTATGCCATTAATTAATGATATTATACCTTTGGTAACCTCAGAAAAATATCCCATTTTAGAAATTAAAAGTCGTTTGGGACATCGGAATACTTTTTTAATTTTTTGGATTGCATCACACACGTTAATCTCGATCTCGGTACTTAAATTGTTCGACATCGTATAAATTATAATAAATTTCAATCCGTTGTATATTAATGTTATATAAGTGGGTACTTACTCTCCCTTGGATCGCAATAAGTTATCAGTTGGAATACACTTTTGTTTCGAACGAACTTTGTCTTTATTTGAAAGGTTATTAATTTTGGATCCGGAGGATTCGCAAATCTTTAAAACATTTGTTGTCGATGGTTTTTTAACTATAAATGGAAGTACCGAATCCAAAATACCCTCGTTCATAATGTCTTTAAGTTTGTGTTTGAGAATACGTTGCACTCGTTCAATACACGTACTTTGAGTTATCATGTTTTCGGCCTCGTCTTCAGGGCCGTATTTTTTATTCGACAGTCGTAAAAATAAATTATTTTGAGACAGCTCGGTCCAATTAATGTAATTGGTATCGTTCACTAATTTATCTTTTTCTGAAGTTAAAATGTCATTTATCCGATAGGCTAATATTAAAAAATCTAAAAATTCTTGTAAATCTATGTGATCTTCGACTTCGGAAGTTTCGCACGTGGCAATATCGAGTTTGTCTGATTCATCGGTTGATGAATTCATAACTCACGGAATAGTAATTTGCATTTTTGTTGATTGTTTTATGAAATCACAATACTCACCATGTCTCGTGCCGATTTCGAGCAAATTATTTTTATCGTTTTTAATTAAAAACCACGCGCGATATTAACGTGACAAATAAACAAACAATAACCATAACTCCGTAAATAACGTTTATATTGAACTATTGAACTAAATAATGACAAAAATAAACCCATATATTATGTACCTACATATTTATATTAACTCGAAAAAATGTTAATGATTATAACAATGTTTGTTCCTATAGAAACAAAATTACAATACGCTCGTGTAAAATAAGTTACATTATAAATATTTATTTGGTTACCAAGGTACAGAAAACCATACATGAAATAGCCCCGCCAACACAATGATATTATATCAAAGCATCGAGAACCTCCGTCGATATTTCACGAAAATTTGCCGATTCATTTTCATAAGATTCGCGCGTACCTTATGTCGACGTGTCTACTTAACAACATATTTGTACGTTATATAGGACGAATGAAATAATATGACCGGTGCTCTATGCTATTGTTCGTGATGAACGTGAAACCCAAAAGAAGACTAACAGCAATGAATTAAATTCCTCGAAAATTTCCCAAGCCTACGATTTCAAACGTTCGACACTAAAATTTCGATCATAAATTAACCTTTTTTTTATATCGCGTAGACGTTTATATTTTATTAACGATCACAACGAATGACGACGTTCCATAATTAAGATCGAACTTGGAGAACGATCGAAGTGTAAAAAGTAAACGATTAAAAATACGCCGTTACAGCGTAATTAGGTATAGTAAAATAGTTGCCTCGTACGTACCAAAAATATATTATTTTTGGATCAGGATTCGGCGGGATTTAAAGGAGCGATCATTTTTTCGAAGATAATTTTATTAGCCCGAAGGAGACCAATAAATAACAGTTACTGTCGCCATATTACGCGTCGTATTGCATTTAAATTACAAACACGTGCAGAAATACGCTATATCGTTACACGTATACAATTTCGCTGACGTATCTAATTACCATAATTGCCCTTTATATATATATGTGTATTATATTCGTAATACGACGTGATAACCCAGATAGGTATGTTTCTTGTCGACAAAAATATATTGAACTTACATACTCGAAGTTAACCTTGATCGGATCACGTTTTATCCCTATCATTCGAACGATAGAGTGTGTATATTTTTTACGTACAGTATTATTGAGCGTTTGATTACAACATCGGCCAAACATACTCGTTATACAGCGCGCGTTTCGTACACTATTTAAACCGTATCGCCCAAACTCGGAACTTCGGTTACACGTACACGATTACGTATATATTACGGTTAGGTCAAAACAAAAATGGTTCATCAATATCCCGTGATCTATCGTTACGGCGTGTTTTCGGGAACAAAAAAAACGTCGCGGTCGAATAATAATGTCGATTAATTAAACCGAAATGTCTAGAGCAATTTCTCTATTTATAAGAATGTTTATAATACTTATACGCGCTTGCCTTCAGAGTACTATCGGGTCAACCATATAACTATACACTAACCGATCTTTCACCGTTGGTTTACTAAGTTATCTTACATAGGTGTAACCCGTCGTACGTTTATGCCACCCAACACAAAAGCACACGCGATCGAACGTTGAATGGTCCGTTCGTTGAGACGAATATGCATAAAAATGAATAAACCGTGTAGATACGTAGTATACTTTACTCGGATATTGGAAAAATTCGCGTATTTAGATTAAAATCGCGGACGCCGAACACGTGTACTTCAATACTTGACCGACCCGCGAGTATTTTCTCAGTTCCCAGCTGAACCAATCCCCGATTTCAATCGTTCGACAGATAATTGCGCATACGTCTTTCGTAATAAGCGCAACAAAGTGAAATATTCTGACAATTATTCTCGACGAATTCCGATTCTTTATATCCATAACGTTCTCTCGTCATTTAAATAAATGTATAAAACATTTTTGAAAAAAAGCGCAAAACTTCGCGCAATTTTTACAAAAACGAAGAAATATATACAATAGAGACCGATTAACCAGTATAGTACTGAAACTTTCCATAGCCCGAAATAAAATCGCGTTGTTATATAAAACCAATAAATATTTTATTGATCGGAATCTAAGAAACGTATTTGTTCGAGATAAACTGGAAATTGTAGTTCACCGTTTATAATTAAAAACAGAAAAATAAATTGTTTTAGATTTCGCCGTAATTACGGTCTATTTACGTTTTTTGAAATCGAATTCGGTTCCATAAAACGAATTTTAAACTTCGAATAATTTCGTGATAATATGGAAATTTTATAGCTACATGCGCGATTACCGAAATTACGGTTAGGCCACGATTATAGGATTGAATATAGCGTACGATAAAATGTGTCGTCACCGTGTAATTACAAATAATAGGTTGTAAATTCATTACTAGAGGGCGGCATTTGATATGCTGTAACTTCCTTGTTGATAAATGGAATTGTTGATGCCAAGCGCCTAGCCATTTTATTCGTTGACAATTTCGATTCTTTTTCATTTGGTCCACCTCACGAGTTATTCTACGGTTTGGCGACGTCGCTCGTTTAGTATTAATTTAATTTATATTTTCACCAATCTACTATCTTGTTTTCGTTTCGTCTTATTGTTACGATTACCTTAACAAATTAATTGTTTTTTTTTCGTTATATTACTTTTAGTATAATTATTAATAATCGCCTTAAACGCGTCAAAAAAAAAATGTTTTCCAAAGTATTCAAAAATTTAGTAAACCAAGGAGCTAGACAGTATTCGTCAAAGGTATTCAATAATTGATTTTTATTATAAGATGTATTCGTTATTATTGAATTTATTAATTACGCGACACATATTACGCTTGTATACAAACAATTTAATCCGATTTTTGAAAAATATTTTTCTTTTATATATTATCGTTCGATCGACAATTATTATAAATGATTAAATTTAGGAATGTCTTTTATTCTATAAGTAACTGCATTCATATTATTTTTGTACAGAAACTATTTAAATGAATTTTTTTTTTAATTTTTATAGAAAGGTTTAAAAGTAACAGTATGTGGCGGTTCAGGGGGTATTGGTCAACCTTTGTCTTTGTTGTTGAAACAAAGTCCGATCATTCAAGATCTAGCCATTTATGACATTGCTCCAGTAACTCCTGGTGTTGTTGCTGATTTGAGTCATATGGATACCAATTCAAATGTAACCAGTCATGTCGGCCTAGATAGCTTAAAAGTATGTATTCTTTTAAATGTATCTATATAACATTAGGTATACAATTTCTATGTATAAAAATCCGTTTATTATGTAATTAATTATAAGATTCGAGATTATTTAGATTTTATATTAAATAATTAGATTCTATTAAATCGTTTTTAATAATTTTTAATTAGCTGAAATATTTATAAATTTAAGAAATATCCACATAATAATTTAAACGTTTGTTTAAAATATAGTATATTTTATTCTTATGAAATATGTTCTATGTTAAAAATGTATTATGTGTAATTTATAGTTTTAAATTAAAAAAATATTTAAGCGTTAAATTTATGTTATTTTAAACGCATTCTTAAATTAACCTAACATTATACAATTTTAAGCCAGTTTTCAAATGACAGAATTGATGATCTTTTATCATTGAGATTAAACAATTTTTTACTAAATTTGTTCAAAATAATTTATATATTTTTGTAAACAAAATTCTTTATACTTATCAGTTATCACTTTATATGAATAAATTATATTTTTCTGAAGGTAAATATATTTAAATAAAATATGTAATTTGAATATTTAATTAGTAAATTAGTAATTGCATATAACTAATAATTAACACACGTATATACAATAATTAACAATAATTAAAGGACAAAAAAGTCTTTGTCATATTTAGAGTAATAATTATTAAAAACTTATATTGTTAATTTTAATACAAACTGCTTTCAAGCAACATCTAATTTACAGAAAATATTCTATCACTAATCAATAATTACTAAAAAATATCTATGATTTATTTAAATTTTTATTTTAATAATTGATATTGTACTTATAAATATTAAAAGAAGCTGTACTATGTATATATATTTATTTTTTTTAATGTAACATAGAAACTGTATAATATATAAATAACACATTGACCCCCAGTTTTTGTTCTTATATATTATTGCCAATATGTTTATATTTCTTGGCAGTAACAAATTTTGAAAACTCTAAAAATAAATTATTTGTTTCAAGGTAAAATTTTGATTGCCAATTTTTTTTACTTCCTAATTTGTGTTAATTACTTTGTAATAAAAGAATTTTTAATTATATGAATCAATTTTCACTAATTAGCCTTATGTATAAGAAAAAATATAGGATTGCGTCAAATATATATATAACATTAAAACATGATATAGTATTTTGTTCATAAATAGCTAATATGTTGTTTTTAGGATGCTGTTGCTGATACAGATGTAGTTATTATTCCAGCAGGAATACCTCGTAAACCTGGTATGACTCGAGATGATTTGTTCAATACTAATATTTCAATTGTATGTGATATTATTAAAGTTATTGGACAAGTTAGTCCTAATGCTCTTGTTGGTATTATTTCAAACCCAGTAAGTATTTCTATGTCATTCACGTCTAAGTGTGTAGTGGTATATAAGACAGTTTATTATTGTTATTATAATTTTTTGAAAGGAAAATGTAATATCTATAAAATTTGTTTTAGCTTATTAGTCGTTATTAAATATTTCGTCTTACATAAGAAATTAATTGGTATATTCTCTTTAATTGTTTATTTAAAAATACATTTTATTTTCTGAATAATGTATATAAAAAACATATAGTTTAAAATAATTAATTTTTTAATTCGTATTAAAATTATTAATACTTCATTACGATAATTATTACTGTAGCTTCGTATTTATTTATAATAATTAATTTACAATACCATTTTTAAAATGTTTACATTTGATTTATAGACTATGTAAATTAAAATAGGATATATTAACATTTCAAAACTAAAAAATACTTTTGTAATATTATTAAACAAACAAAGTTGTTTTATTCTTCACAATATCTATAATCTTAGGTGAATAGTGCTGTACCAGCCGCTGCAGAAATATTAAAAAAACTTAATGTTTATGATCCTAAAAAATTATTCGGCGTAACCACCCTTGATATTGTTCGATCTAACAGATTCATTGCTGAACTTAAGGTAATATTAATTAAATTTAAGTATATATTTTAATTAATTAATTAAACATTTTTAGGGTCTTAAAGCGACTGAAGTTAATGTTCCTGTAATTGGTGGACATTCTGGACCTACAATAATTCCCTTAATATCTCAATGTACACCTCAAGTAACATTTGAAAAAGATGTTCTAGTGAAGCTTACAAAACGTATTCAAGTAAATGTTTATTAATTTGTACGCTTTTGTTTTTTCACATACCTAGTTTTGTTACCGATTGAATTAACATATTAATTTTAGGAAGCTGGTACGGAAGTTGTCCAAGCTAAAGCTGGAGCAGGTTCAGCAACATTGTCAATGGCATTTGCTGGTGCCAAATTTACAATTTCTATGTGTAAAGCAATTCTTGGTGAACCAAATGTTGTAGAATGCTCGTTTGTACAATCAACAGTGACTGATTCTCCATTCTTCAGTACTCCAGTTCTTATTGGGGTAAATTTATTTTCATTTAAATTCATATTCTGAAAAATTTTATTTTCACGAATGAAGTTATTGAATTTTTTTAATTTAATAGCTTCGCTATATAAATAAAGTAAACGAAATAAAAATATTAAATTTGTTTTTGCTGGAAAACACTATAATAAATAAAACTATTATTTTCGAATTTTTTTTTGTCTTTAGAAAAATGGAATAGAAAAGAACTTTGGTATGGGAAGTTTATCCGATTACGAAAAAGAATTGTTAAAAGCAGCACTACCAGAATTGGCTTCAAACATTAAAAAAGGAGTGGACTTTGGCAAAAACTACAAATAAATATTTTCCTCAACGATAACTGTTCGATCTATTGTATTATTTACACTATTGCTACTTAAAATAACATTAATAGTATTTAAATTAAACATGTTCTATTTTTATGGTTTTCAGATTTTAGATCTAGTGTCAAAAATGTTTTTATGTTATTGAACATTATGAATGTACTAGACTTATTTAAGATTTTTTTTAAATCAAACTATACACAATATTAATATAATTTGTTATTCGATTACATTTTAAATTATATATTACGTTAAAAAGAATATAAATAACAATAACTAATACTATACATACAATATTGTAGTAGTTTTGTTTTCTTGTCCATATGATAGTAAAATATGTTTTCCATTAAGAAGCCATACATAATTTTAATATTATATGTTTTAAGTAGTAAAATAGTTGTAAATTTCAGTAAAAATAAACGTAACATGTCGCCAAATATTTTAGTAATTCTTATTTTTAATCAATAGTAACAATATATGAATAATCATTGCAAATGCTCCATAATAGTTGATATAACTTGGGATTACGGTATCGTTTTATTTTTTTAATGTAAATAAAAATGTTTTGGAGTAATTGAGTAACTGTTGCTTTTTTACGCAATTTGTAATACTCGTATTTTTGTTATTACCTATTACAAAGTAAACTATTGATATATGATTACAAAATCTACTTAGAACAATAAATAATCTTAAAAATACCGAGTTAATGTTAATACTTTGAAATTGATTCCGTAACAATTGTGCTTACTACAATGGTTAATAATTATTTATAAATTTTCTAACGCAATTTAGTTAAGCAAATAACATTAACCTTATGTTTTACAAATTCCGACGCATAATTAACGTTAATTTTTGTAATTGCTCTCACAATCTGAGGACGATTTATCTGTTATTGATTCCTAAAAAATTCGTAAATTAATCGATATATATTTATATTTGCGTTTAGAATTAGATCGCCATTTAATTTAAATCGTTTATATAATATATATGGTAAAATATTTGCAATCGTAATGAAATTTCATTGGCCAAGTAAAATGTCGACACAATAATAGGTTATTATTTTGTTACAAAAAAATATCTCCTTCATGAAGAATAAACTCCATGGGCCTCCTCTGCTCACACAATCGTTGAAACTAGCGAGTATTTTTTTCAACGTTTCTCGAAGATTAATTTCGGTGGCGATATCCGCTAATTCGCCTTTACATCGGGTACAATCCACATTCGATTTCCCGTTTATAAAGATAACCGCTAGAAGTTATTCGAACATATTTACTATTGAAAACATAACGCGTAACCTTTACTACAATACGCGCGACACTCGTCGCATCGAGGCAAAAACAAATTAAGAATAGCGCGGAAGTACAATACGGTCGTTATATTCCCGTATTTCGTTTATTAATTGACGCTATTCGTCGATCGTGATCACGGACGAGTTGGTCGGTTCGTTTCCCAATATTTTGCTGATAAAATTATAATTTTCCCCCCTTGATAAATATCGTTTATTTCGTGATATAAACGTAATTTAAAATTGCCATAACCGGAGAGCGTTTCCAAGTTTTGAATATCGTTTTCTCTCCCCGGATTTCTACAGACTACGCGAAAACGACGTTACAATAAAGTACCGTCGATTATAATCGCGTCTCGTTTAATTCGTTTACCGCGTTGTTGACATTCGTTAAATCTAACGAATGATGAAAGTATCGATAGAAAATACGATTCGTCCGACATCATCGCAAACGCTGATCCACGTAACCGTCAACGCGACTTGCCGAAAAACAAAACAATCACGGTTTAATAATATATCGCAAAGACGATAAACAATCGGTCACGAAATTAATAAACGTTTAACAAAATGTCACCGCGTAACTCCTCCGTGGGTAATCGAAAATATATGTTTAGGCGGACGATATATTGAAAATCGCGAATGTGTGGTTTTTGTAAATATGCTTCTGAAATAACGACACGCTATTTACGCGTTATTCGTAATTCCTTAAACGTAATATTGCGGAAAACGTAAAAACAATTTTCGTCGAAACATACATACAAAAAGAAATAAAACAAAACGAATCGATTTTAAACGTGCGTGTAATAAATCGCCCACGATCATTTTCAGTCGTGTACGTAAAAATAACTACCTTTTATATAATGATAAAAATAGACTACAATTATTTCGTCAAACACTTATAAATCATAATTATCAACTTGGATAGGTTTTATATATCTGTAACTAATAAATCGCTATTAAAAACCTTAATAATTTATAGTCGTTCGATGGCTATCGTTAATTCGACGTTTTTTCCTAGTTATTCGCTATCAAAGATTTTACGTTACTTCAGCGTTTGAGAATTTTTTCGATTTATTTTGTAATGTTCGAACATCAAAAATATTTTATTCCCCGAATACGACGTATACATTCTCATTATTCATAAATGTACGAACCTCTTATGTACGTATAATAAAACGTTTTTTTTTTATTCTTACGAAATGAAAAATACACATTCATTAGACTGGGTATTCAATTCTCATTCTTGGTTATGATAATTCAACGCGTGTTATTTCATATACTATGTTAGTAAAAAACTTCAAAAAGCATTTTTCTCGAACAGTTAAAAATTATGCGTTTAAATTTGTCGAACTATGTACTCTTACCATAGTCTAGTTATAAAGAGTCGCAAATTAATTAGATACGTTTAAAATTTTCTTACGAGTATAAAGTCCGAAAGATTGTTTTACGTGAACCGCTGTTCAAATTATTATAAATATTACACGTTTAATATAATTAAAAAAATTTGTGACGTAAAAACCAAGACATTTGTTCTAAAGTGAACACTCCACTGAATACCTCGCTTATTTTTTTTTTCTTAAGAATACAGATTACGTTTTCGATTATTTAAATATAAAAAACACTTTTATCATTTTGTCCTTAAGCCAGGTATTAAATATAATACGATTGGTATTATATTTAATATAGACACTTATAGCAAATTTCAATATTAAATAAAAAACTTTGTATTCGCGAAGTAAACAATTTGTCGCTTAATTTACTCATAAAAGTATATTGTCATATGATTTTATTCACGATCGTTAAACATTAATAATTTTAAAACCAAACGTTCGCTTACGTAAATTTGAAGCAACTTTCAGAATTCTTGCAAATCTTCTTTTTCCTTGCCTTATACTCCCAGCTATTTAGAGTCGGCCACCTTGGTCCTCAACCTCCATTTGACTCGATCTTCCACATCATTCACGCACATACCCGCAGTCCTCATATCATACTCAATCCTAATCAACCACTTCTTCTTTGGTCTTTCCCTTCCTCTTCTCCTTCCACGCTCAACTCCATAAATTGTTCTTACTGCTTCCGAAGCTTCTCTTCTCATAATATGACTAAACCATCTAAGTCTATTCTCCCTCATTTTATCAATAATCGCCGCTACTCCTATGCTTCCTCCTGCATATTAATTTTTTATCCTATCTTCTCTTGTCACCCTACTCATTCATCATCTCGGCTACGCTCATTCTCTGCTCTATTTTCTTGTCCACCACCCAACATTCTGAACCATACACCATAGTTCAGAATTCTTCCAAATACATACGATTTTACTTACCACGTATATTAATTGCAATAACATTTTACTACGACTAAACGCAAAAACTATTACACAAATATTATTAATCGTTGATTGTAATAAAAAAATAGTTTACGTTTGAGCAATTTAATTTTCAATACACTTGATATACAGTTTGAAACTAATAAAATTTAAGTACAATACTTAAAATACAATAACTATTAATAACTCGTTTACCAAATAAAATGATACGCGTTGACAAATATTTTTATTCAAATTAAAGACATTTATCGTAAAACGAGGGATTTATACATAATTCAACGGGCCAACCAAAATTACTAAACTTGATGGCAGTAAATATGATGGTTGTGTGGTGGATAAATACAAGTAGCTTCTCTTAACACTGTATATAACCAAATAATTGTTGTATATTTTCAATATTATTGTATTTATTATAAATTACATAGCTAATAAGAACAACTGTTACATGAACACATATGCAGAAACAGTAGTAGATTTTACAAGGACCCAAAACCTAAATTGAAATTAGAAATTATGTTTGTTTTCGCTACATAAGACTTAAGAGTTTCTTAGAACAAGATATGAAGTCCTGATCAAATGCTTCGTGTTTATCTTGCATTCAAAACAAACGTAAAAATTTATTTAGTAATATTTGCACTTTAAACGAACAAATTTTAAAATCAACGAATTAAATTTGGAAAATTCGGTCAAAACATCAATAACTGTATTAAACACTCTCAAATAATAATTAATACTTTTGGCAAAACCTCGTTAAGAGCTATTATATTCTTTAAATACATTTCCAGCTATTACTAGCTTTTGTATTTCAGATGTTCCTTCATAAATTTCTGTTATTCGAGCATCACGATAATGACGTTCAGCTGGCATGTCAGAAACATAACCCATACCACCCAACACTTGAATACACTGGTGAGAATTAAATGTTGCTGCTTCTGATGCTGCTAATTTAGCCATCGCTGCTTCCTTTAGGGAAAAAAGTAATTTTCAAATCAAAACAGTAAAGAAGACTATCTATTAACCTTTGTAAATGGTTTATGTTCATCTTTTAAAACAGCGGCTCTCCATGTTAACAGTCTTGCACTCTCTACACGTAAAGACATATCAGCAATTTTATTCTAGAAACAAACATTTTCATTCTTGTTAAAATATTCGAATAGAAATTTGACAATTGCAAATTATAAAATATTTAGTAAATACAAAAAGCATATATTAAGTCTATATACATTTATCAAAAAATAGTGTTACCTGAATACTTTGCAATTTAGATATAGGAGAGCCAAATGCTATTCTTTTTGTTGCATACTCTACAGCAACATCAAGAGAAGCTTGTGCTATTCCTAGAGCCTGAGAAGCAATTCCAATGCGGCCAGCGTCTGTAATTTTATTTAATTTTTGATACAATATTGAGGTAGATAGAAAAACAATTAATTATTTACCTAACGTCATCATGGCAATCTTGAACCCCAAACCTTGTTCCCCTAAAATATTTTCTTCTGGAATGGAGCAGTCTTCAAATATCAAATTGCTAGTAGACGAACCTCGAATGCCGAGCTTATCTTCTTTTTTACCCAAAGAAAAACCTGAAATATTGTTATTATATAGTATTCGTATTTTATAAATGCGTGATTTGCAAAATTGTATTTTGTTTACCAGGAAATTCTGTTTTAACCAAAAATGCACTAATTCCTTTATGTTTCTTTGCTTTATCGGTAGTAGCAAATACAACTGATGCTTTGGCTTCATGAGCATTTGTAATCCATGATTTTGTTCCATTTATAACCCAATTTGAACCATTTTTAACTGCCAAAGTAGAAGCTGCGCCTGCATCACTTCCATTACCTAATAATAATTATTATATTCATGATAATAATCTTCAGATTTTATATCTTCACAACAAAAATTTAAATTGTACATAATATAAAGATTTAAATATGTAAATATACTTTATTGTAAAACACAGTTATTGGTTGTCATAAATTACCATATTAAAATATGAATATATGATAACACAAAATCATAAAAAATTATGTATATAAAATATTGCAACTAATTAATAGTTAAATTAGGATTAAGTTATTCAGTTGACCTCCAATCAAATCTAAACAATCATTCACATTTTATCCAATTATTTTACAAAGATAAGAGTCTTATTGAACCATTAAATAACAATAAAATGTACCTTTCTATTGTCTGATTAAATTATTTGTAAGTGGATATATTTAATCAAATAAACTTAATATTTTATTTCTTATATATATATATATATATATATATATATATGTGTATATGTAAACATAGTATATTTATCTATAAATGATTAAATGTTATTTACCTGGTTCACTGAGACCAAAACATCCAATCTTTTTTCCTGTTGTAAAAGGGATGATAAATTCTTCTTTTTGTTGATCATTACCAAATTTATTTATGGGCCCAAGATACAATGAATTATTTACACTCATTATTACTCCAGCCGATGCACAACCTCTATCACAAAATATTTATCTTTTAATAATGTATAATAAAATATTGTAACAATTTTAATATACCTGGAAATTTCTTCCATTGCAATAGAATACGCTAAATAATCAAGACCAGTACCACCTAATGATTCCGGTATATCAATTGCCATTAAACCCAATTGCCCCATTTCTTTAATCTGAAATATTTAAAAAAAATAAATTATTTTAAATACATTGAATAAATATTTTTTTCTTGTTGCTCTTTACAATAGATATTAAGAGTTACACTCATAAATTTAACAAACTAAACTATTATTTTACATAAAAGTGGCATTATAAATATATATAATTTGTATATTTTAATATATCAAAATGTATAATTTATATGCTTTGAGTAAATTATGCGGAGAATAAATTATAATGTACTTTTTAGTAAAAACACACATTTTCTATAAAATATAAACGAATAAACTTTAATAACATAATATATAACAAGTATCCGATAACCTTTGAATTCAATTAAATGTTTATATAAATCTTAATACTACAAAAAATACTATATAAGTTGAATGCTGACATCATTAAAAATAATTAATAAATATTATTCGTTTATTTATGCAACAAAACAAATAATTACAATATTTAGGTCACGTGTTTTTTTTTTAATTATAATTATTTACTCTAGGGACAATCGATTAATGTATATTTTACATAATCCCAGTGGATACAATTATTTATAAGTAAATTTCATTATGCCGAATTATTATTTAATTTATACGGTTTTTGTAAACATTATAATAAGTCATTAATAACGAAAAAAAGACAATTTTAATTATCGACACAAACCTGTTTCTCTGGAAATAAATGTTCCTTGTCTATTTTAGCCGCAATAGGTTTTAATTCTCCTTCGGCGAAATCTCTACATGTCTTGTATAAAAGTCGATATACTTCAGACAAGGATGACAATGACGATATTGACCTTGTCGTGACACTATTTTTCAACGCGCTCTTCATCCCTACACAACATGTAGGCGATGATAATTTCAAACATTAAAATGTACCAAATACGTCACCGATAAATTGGAATGAATGACGTATTACGTACATTTTCATCTAGATACGAAAATGGAAAAATCTAAATACTCACCCGAATTTACTAAAAAAGAAGAAAATTTTAAGGTCGACATAATAATTACTCTTTGGCAGAAACGATACAAAGACAACGTCGAATTCAGCTAAACCACTGCCTCGCACGCTACACACTGATGCCGGTTTATAGGTAATATATAATTAAACTAATATACGAGCTAACGGGGTATTATTACTGTATAGGTGATTTCAATGTATGAACTAGTTTTGTAATTCAAATAACTTTTTCGTTCGTTCGATACTATAACAATCTACGAACGACCATATAAAAAACCATGAATTCAAGACTGCACTCTAGTAACGATTGGACGCGTTACTTATGTCACCAGTTTTTTTAATTTTTGTTTGAACGTTACTTTCCTCTTGCGACTATTGTTCTGTGAAATAACCCCGTATGTATTAGCACGTGTTAAAATATAAATTAACGAAAAATTGCTCGAACTTTAACGGGGAATTAATAAATCGGTTTCGTCCATGTGGAAATTGATTTTGTCTTTAGCCCTTCGTACATTAAACAAGTTACAATTTGTCAATTGTAATACGTTTTTCTATTTAAATATGCCAATACGAAAACGCGTTGTGGACGACTTATTCAACGGTGTTGTGATTTTAAAAGATTAATTTTCTACATCGTCGAGCCAAATTTAATTTCTGTATTATATTTACCTATGTATTTTTTTTTTAATTATGTATTTCAAATTAAAAGATAGCTTATAACTGCATTATAAATGATAATACACTATATTGTTTATAATATATTCAAGTTATAAATTCTGTCTATATTATACACACACAATTTTTTAAACGCTGTCAAAGGTAAAAAGTTCTTCGTATGTCTTCTCACAACAGTATTACTGTTTAAATATTTTATAGAAAAACGGTAAATAGGTAAATAGGTGTCGAATTTAACTCAGAAATGTTTACTGAATGTAAATACGTAACTAACGAATGATTTATCAATTGCTTTTAAATTTATATTTCATTTTTAACGATTTGTTCGTTTCTGTATAGATGTATTATCTCTTTCATAATTGCTTATTATTAAGTAATATCGAAATAATTTATAATCAAATTAAACCATATCAGTTATCAAGTATCGCACAAGAAATACGTATTAAATACACATTTTGGTCACGGTTTTAGGATAAATAAAATAATACGATTACCCGTGTAAAATTGTGATATAGGGTAAATATTAATAGTAAGCAAATCATGCTCAGATTTATTGGAAGCAGTAATATAATTACCAACCAAAATTGAAACTTTCAACCAATTACCACTTACATTCTGTCAGAAATAAGAATAGTACCATAGTTACTAAAGCGTATTAACATGTGTAAATCGATTTACTTTGGTTTCAAAATTATGAAAGAAAAATCGGAAATTGTATGAAATGACAATTTTTGGATACGATCACTTTAAAACGACTTTATCCGTAGAATTATGATTGTTTTGATGCATCTCATGAATGTGCCTATTATTTCAAGAGAATAA
This sequence comes from Geopemphigus sp. TES_GeoC_2020, assembly GCA_025469175.1. Lineage (NCBI taxonomy): Eukaryota > Metazoa > Arthropoda > Insecta > Hemiptera > Aphididae > Geopemphigus > Geopemphigus sp. TES_GeoC_2020. Next base: position 21,018 of record JAIPRN010000982.1, on the reverse strand, counting down.
ATTTAAAAAATTGTAGTCATTACTGAAATAAACAAACAAAATCGATTATCGATTTTTGGTACTACGCCATGATGTCTACAAAATAGAGTGCGCTGTGTGATGTGCGTGGGGGAGGAGTTACTGATACACTTGTATGATTGGCAGTTCCGCGACGCACCACTATCACTATTTATCACCTCGGCGGCCCGCGCGTTCACCGACTGTTGTTCACCAATTCCTTGTTTTTCATTGCCGATTTCTTAACATTCATCACGTTTCTATCTACTAAAGTATTATTTTATTTCCAATATTTTTGTTTGGCATGGTAGACGCATTTTTCGTATGTTTAAAATCGAACCGTTTCTACTCAACTACGTCACAAATTTGACCGCGTGATGTACGGTTTATAACGGTCTTCCGCACACAAAACGTGTGTGAGAAGGTGTTAAGTGTAATTCGTTGGGACTTGTGATCACCGTTTTTCTTCACGTCGAATTTGTTCTATCGTGTCGTCGGCGATATACATGATGAGTACTGATAATGAAAACGCGAATGGATCAACAAATATGTTCAGGTAATGTTCATTCTGTTGTTTCACCAATGTAGTAACGATTTAGTATTAGTTTTGAAAGATAAGCGCCGTGTGGTATGCGTTTTTTTTTATTCGTGTATATCTGTTTGAATTTTAAAAACAGCATGTTGTCGTCTACTCATATTAATTTTAGGTAGCTTCAATGTATATTCTCATCTGTAGACATTTCATATTAACAAATGTAAAACTCTAAATTGTATGTTACACAAAATTTTTATATTTTATTCACAATGGTTGAAAAGAATAACTGTTATTTTACTTTTCTAAATTCTACTACAACTTTTTTTTAATATATAATTGTCGGTTTGTTATATTACATTTATTAATTGTATACGTTTAATTTTAGTAAAAACTTACTATATTTTCTAACTTCATTTTAAATAATTTTTAGACATTCAAATGAGAGCTGTAATAATGGAGTTGCCTTAACATCTAAAAGTGTTACTTTTAAACGAGCAAATGTATCTAAACCAAATGCTATAGAGATGTATGTATTTACTTTAAGCATAATCAACTTTATTATATTATTTATGTAAAATTAAAAACAAACAAATTTTAGAAAAATTACTTGTTCAAATACTTGATTTAATAATGTTCAAGTTGTATTAAATTTTAGGGATAAGAATACAGACGTAACACTGATAGTAAATAATCAAAAGTTAAATGCCCACAAAGATATCCTGGCTTCAAATAGTGATTATTTTGATAGAATGTTTACTAGTAGTTTTAAAGAACGAGAACAAGATAATATTGAAATAAATATTATCGATTTTAGTTATGAAACTTTGGAAGCACTTATTGGATTTTTTTATACTTCGACATTAATCATTACAGAACTCAATGTTCAAGTAAATGTTATTTTCGATTAATAAATTATTACATATAATATTTGTGTATATTTTTATGATATTACATTTAGTTTTATTACCTTTTCGATATAAATAATTATTTATTTAATATTTTAATAATCTGAAACAAGTTTTATTATTTATTATTAGGATCTGTTAATTGGTTCAAATATATTTTTACTAGAGGATGTTCGAGAAGCTTGTGTGAGCTACTTGAAAAGTATGATTGATATCGATAATTGTATCAATATGAAAGACTTTTCAAATACTTTAGGTCTAGATGATTTGTATTCTTTATGTTTGACTTATATAACTAATAATTTCAGGTAAATGAATATATTTGTTTTACTATTATAATTTTCTTCAGTTTAAGGGTATACTATGTTCGTTTATATCTATTGTATTCTGGCTGGCAATGAGTATGGTGGAATATGAAAACAGCCAATTTTTATTTGGCGTAATATACTTTTAAATTGAACATTGTATAGTTTTCATTTTATAAATAATATTAAACAATTGAAATTGATAGGTTTTTCAGTAGTATTTTATATTTTAAAATGAACAAATTATTAAATGTTTTTTTCTCAAATTATCGTTAACGAAATACATATTTATTACTATATAAATCTATAATTACTCAATTTTTATTTTAATACAACTAATATTTCTAATATTTCTATTAATTTGTGTTTTTTGTTCGGAAATTAGGATATATTTAAACATGATATGAGTAATAATTACCTTCTTTGAGCAACCAATACATTTTTTGATAACTATATCGATTGTTCAGTATATTTTATTCACAATTAATTAAAAAATTAATTTATTAAAATGATTTATAATTTTTAGACTTATAGCTAATACCGAAGAATTTATGACACTTACTTTTGAAGAAATGATGCTATTGATTAAAAATGATAATTTATTTGCAAAAGAAGAAATGGTACGATTGTTTTAAATACGTTATTTTATGACAAAAATTTAGACCATTATTTTTTTAAGAACTTAAACAATTTTAGATTTGTAATTTATATAAATTTACTAATAATATAATTTTACTACTTTCAATACAATAATTCCAGTCGATTCGGTTTCTTAATCCTTTATTGATACACTTTATAATAAAATGTTAATTTACTATGTGATTATACTTATGATTTTACTTTTATTAATAAAAAATAGACTAATATTGTAATTTGACATATAATATTTATGTAGAAATCAATATTTAAACCTTTATATAGTTTCAATGAATTAATATTATGCTTTAGGTTTATGATGTTGTTATGAAATGGGTAAAACATGATCCAATAATCAGAAGCAAATATTCTCCAGAGCTATTATGGTATGTTCGATTACCATTAGTTTTAAATACTTATCAAGGTGTTATTAAGGTTCATGAGTTTCAAGGTGCTAGAATTAATGGTATTAGTTCTTTTCGCATGGAACATCGAAAACCATTTAGAAAGGTTTGTGATATTTTAAATAATTACTATAAATATTTTAATAAATTTAATATATAGAATTTAGACATTAAGTATATTTTTCTTTTATTATACTTTTATAAAAACAAGGTTTTATATATTTTAAAATTAAATAATTGTATTTAATTAAGAATCAAATTTGAGCAATCAACATTGATTAAAATAAAATATTTGTTATTTTCTAAAACTTAAATGTTTAAAAATTTGTAGGTAATAGTTATCAAAATTGTTTAAATAGTTCAATATATTATTTGTTATAATTAAATATTATTTTTAAATTCCATAAGTAAATAATATAGATTTCTAGATTATGTAAAATGTTATTTATCAATAATAGTGATCAATTAATTACATCTACTTTTAATGTTTCAACAATATAAATATCTAAAAATCAATTTTTAATTTTATAGTTTTCAAGAAATATATTGTTATTTGTATTATTTGTTAATCACAGGGAATATTAATGCTAAGTCATTACCCATCCAAATCAACTCCAGAATGGTTTGATGCTGCCTTAGATCAATGGCAAAGTTGTATATGTGAAAATTGTCAGTGCAAAAGCTTTCAAACAATTTTAGCACCACCTAGATATTTATGTACATGTATTTTACTTAATGATGGCCGTTTATTTGCTGCTGGTGGCCATGAATATGGTAAAGGAATGAAATTAGCAAATATGTTTGATACAAAAACAAACGAATGGGTTTCCTTAATGGATATGCATTTTGAACGCATTAAACCATGTATTGTGGAACTAGGATTGAAGGTTTTTGTGGTAATGATTTTAATTTTTTACACTTTATAAATAACTTTATCTATATATTATATTTATCATTTATTGTGTCTGTGTGTGCGTTTAAATGACCTATGCCATATTTAAATATAAGATACTCGTTTACTACGAAATAAAGTTTATTCGTTTTTGCTTTTAATATATTGTATTTTATATTTATTTTAATATTTTTAAATTAGTTTTTAATTTTCTAACAGTATGAATTATTATTGTTATATAGAACATTAGTAAACAGTATAAGTACTGTGGCACTGTAAAGTAGTGTTGTATTTAGTCATTTTGTACATATTATTTTTATGGTAATAACCATATTGATTTATATTATAATTTCTACTATTGATTTATTATTAAATGACTAACAATAATGTTTTAAATAGTAAGATGATATGCATGTGTAGAATAATAAAATTTGGAACTAATTACATACATATTTGAAAATGTATAATAAGTATTATGTGAAATGAAACAATAGCAATAAAATTTTGAAATAATCCTCTGAATATTTATTAAAAGACTAAACTGAATAAAATAATAGAAGTTTAATATTTTAAAATTAGATTGGTGGTTGCGGTACAGATAAACCAGCATTTTTTAATAATATAGAATATTATGATTTAAAGCAGAAAAAATGGTTTTGCGTCAAAACTATAATTAAAGAATCTGATTCATCAAGAAATAATATTTATGCCACTTGTGTTAACGAACATATTTACGTTGTAAGTTTTTTACATTTATGCATTTATATTATACTATTGATTAAAAATATTCAACCATTTAACTTTATAGATTTAAAAAATGTTATAATCTAAATTAAAATATGTTATATTTTGTTTAAAATTTAGATTGGCTCTAATGAATCTGGGGTCTATTACCCTGAAAGTGATTCTTGGCTTACCATTCCGCAAATACCCGAGAAAAGAGAAGGTTCTGCCATTTGCACATTAAATAATAGTATTTATATTATTGGTGGGCATAATAACGAAAATTATTCTAAAAGTGTTTGGGCGTACTGTACAGAAACAAATGTTTGGGTATCAATTGCAGATATGAATTCTTCCAGATCATTTTCTGGTAAGGACAATGTATTTACATATTTTATGCATAATAATCTTAATATTTTTGTTATAGGTGCTGTTACTATGAATGGTTATATTTACGTATTTGGTGGGAAAACTGATGCCAAATCTTATTCAAATACATTTGAAATATATAATCCTCATGAAAATGAATGGGTCACTTCAAATGCACATATGGATATGGATCGATGTCATGTTGATGCAATTGTTATTGACAAAAGTTGCACTTTGTTTAAAAAAGTCTTTGAAGATGCAACTAATAATATTATTCATTAAAGAATGTTTATTTACAAATGCTAATTCTTGAATATGTAATAATTTGGAGAGATTTTCTAAAAATTACTGTATATAAAAATGTAATCATTTTTTTAAATTTTAAATTATATATATTATGATTGAGAATATATGTTAAGCTACATACATACTGCTATGATGATATTTCATATGATATAATGTATGTTACAATGTGTTCTGTGTGAAATATATATAGGTACTTTTAGTCAATTTAAAAATGATTCCTTTAGTTTAAAAATTAATATAACTAATAATGATCCAATATTTTATCTGACAATATTTCACATACATTTTTTTCAATATCCTATTTATACCTACAATGTAAACTATTTATATTTTAGATCAGTTTCTAAAATTTTATTCATTTTATTTATATATTAATTTTCAGATTCTTTTTATATAAACAATTGTGTCTACTCAATTAATTTATTATACATTGTATGTGATAAAAATAAAAATTATAGTATTTCTATTTATATAATAATAATTTATCACATAATTCAAATGAATAAATTCTATAATTTATTTTTAATATTAATACATAAAAGTAGCATTAAGTCATCATTCATTTAGGTTTAAATTTAAAATATTCATTTTGAATAATTTAATTACCTATACATATTTGAATGTATAAAATATTTAATTATTACACGTGTTTACAAAATATATATATATACTGTATGTATATTTATTTAAATTAGTGTTATTTAGTTCACGAATTATGTATAAGGATTTTTTGTTTCTTTTTTCATTTTCAACAGTTATATACTTATCTGTTATATTATTTAATATAATTTTGTATTTAATATATTTATTAATTACTATAAAGAAATGTAAATTCTGAAATAAAAATTTTGTATTATGCTATGGAAACTGATTTGTCATTAATTGTACTAGTTTAATTCGTTCATTGACTTCATGGATTTTATAATGCAAATTACATTTAAGACTGAATTTACGAAAATAAAAAAAAAATGTTCTAATAATTGAAATTTATTTATTTTACTCATAATTTATATAAATATTTCTGAAATGTTACAGAAAAAACTTGATTAATACTCATTTTTTTTTGTATTATAGATATTAGAAAACAATTTAAAATTGCATAAACCAAAATGGCTAATAGTATATGCTTCAATATTTATTTTAATTTTTTTTTACAAATTACACACTTGATTTTTATGTTCTTTGGTTTAGTACATTACATGGTATTCCCTTTAATTATCGAATAAATACGTGATTTCATAAATGGTCACACTGTCAGTACGTATACATTTTGATTTGTTACTTGCGTGTGTTCCGTAGACTTCGGTTTCTTTCGTTACTAGTAATTTTTCTTTATTCATTTTTGGTTAATTTGTTCATGCTGTAAATTCGCCACGTTAAGGTAAAGTTATACATTTTTCACGTTTGTTTAACGATATTTGATATTGTCTGATTTCCCAAGTCTGTTAGGCGAACAAATTATTTTCTTATTCCTAACCTCATTAACACGTTTCGATCTGTATACACTTTGTAATATTAAAATTTCTTTCCTATTAAGGTTTTGTCGTCGATTAACATGTTTTAATTACATCGCACTGTTTGTCGTATTTTTACAGATGTCGTCGATTACGTTGAAGGATGTTGATCAACATAAATTTGTTGCTGCATTTTCTGCTTTCCTTAAGAAGTACGTACTAGGTGGACTCCGTTTAACATACTGTAACGTTCTTTTTTTTTATTTTGTTGTGTTCTAGGAGTGGTAAATTGAAGCCTCCAGAATGGGTTGATTTGGTAAAAAATGGTAAATTCAACGAATTATCGCCATATGACGAAGATTGGTATTTTACTAGATGTGCTGCTACATTGAGACACATTTACTTCAGGTCGCCAGTTGGTGTTGGATCTCTCACTAAAATTTTTGGAGGTAGATTCTTTTCATCATATTTCATTATTTTGTCTTCAAAAATGTCTACTTAAATGTAATATTGATTGATATTTATTGATTTTGGAAACTTTAAAGAATGTCTTATAGTCATTAACATGACTTTAACAAATTACTTTTGTTTTTATGAATATCAATATAAACAAATATTAAAGCTTCTGTTGATATCTTACATATTCATTTTTGTTTTTATATAAAACTTATAAAATTTGATTGAAGACGAATAGTAGATAAAATTTAATAAAATTATCCATCTATTTAAGAGACTAAATATTCATAATTTTTGAAAATGTATTTTGTATTTAATAGAGATAAATGTTTTGATAATTCTAATGTAGTTAATAAGGACAATTGTAAATAACTATGCCTGTTTATTTTTTTTAATTTCAAAGAACTCACCATATTAAATTAAAAAAGATTTATTAGACTAATAGTAGACATTTTATTTTCTTAAAATTAAAAATGATTAAATATTTAAATTTTTTTTATATTTATAGCCCGTAAACGTAATGGAGTAAGACCATCTCATTTTTGTCGCAGTTCTTCTGGTATTGCACGTAAAGTGCTTCAATCTTTAGAGCAAATGAAACTTATTGAGAAAGTTGAAAATAACAATGGTCGTCGACTGACCTCTCAAGGTAGACGAGACTTGGACCGTATTGCTGCTCAAGTGAAACAAGCTAAGAAAAAGAAGCAAGCACAATTAGCTGCTGAAAATGCTGGTTTCTCTGTGCTTATTCCAAAAACTGACTAAAAATTGAGTATCATTGTATGAGATTGTTACATCCTTAAAAGTAATAAAACTTTGTAAAAAATTTGAATTTGTAATTATATTAATCCTATACAATTTCATTGATAAGCTATTTGTTGCCATGAACTATTTCATATTTTAACATATATCAACAATTTATTTAGTAGTGATATCTGATAATCAAACATTAGCTTGGTATCTGTACTAACATTTTATTGTGTTTATTCTTAGTAATTTTTGGCTTATTGCAAACCTTCACTTTGTAAAACTATATAATGTAATACCAACAATCTAAACGTGGGTAAATATTTTTCACGTACAATTAATATGGACAAAAATAAGTTAAATACAATGATTACTTCATATGATAACTAGTTGTTTAATTTTATCTTGTATACATTAACAGTCCATATTTTTCGTAATCTGATATGATTTGTTGAAATATTTAAAAATAAATATTGATCAACTTCATTAATTTCAGTTTTTGAAAAGGATATAATGTATGGGAACATGTTTGATAATGAAAATTCTATATAAACTCATTTAATTATTACACATAACAGATAACGTAATTTATACATCATTATTACAAGTTAAGACAAAGCTCATCAAATAAATTAATGTTTTTTTGAATCTGTTTTGTAAAGCCATTCTCTCAATTTTTTTGTCCGGTTATATGCTGTTTGATTGGACATCAATGGCTGATAAATGCCGGTGAAGTTATTTTGATAAACTAAACAAACAAATAAAATATTTTGTTATTAATGGTTAATTGTGCACATATTTTGTTTAGTTTGATATTTCGACCACAATGTCATAATTTGACAGACATCTTCCAAAATGTTATTCATTATGCAATTATCATATACATATTAATTCACAAACTGAACCTGTTCTATGATTTCATCTATAGTACTTCAAGTTTTCAAAATCTTCCAATTTAGTAACTTGCTGACTAATGCATCATAAATCAGAATTTCATTTCTATAAATACTTCTTTTTGTTTAACTTTACTGTTTGTATTTACTTCCATAGTTAACCTTTTACTACTATAGGGCAATGGTTGATTACTTTACTATGATATGTTAAATTGGTTATAACAATTTTATTTTTATTGTTCTATTATCCTTGTCGAAATGCTTAATATGTTTTTTAGTTTTAATACACCACCTTTAGTAAAATTATTAGTCCTCTGGTTCAAATGATTCCATAAACTTTTATATTAATTGTGATAGATTTCTATCAAGATGATATCCTTGTACAATTTTCCACAAAAACCACAGTTGTATAGAATTTGATACATTTCATGTACAATATATGGACTTATTATATGGAACAAATTTTTCACATAGTTTGTTTATTTGATTGTTTTGATTTCTTCAACATCTTGTTTTTTATTAATATTTTTATTGATATACATACTGATACATCATATTATTATATGATAATTATACATATATATATTACATACATCATATTGATACATCACAGTCGTTTGAAATAATCCTCACATTAAATAATTACGATCATAAAATCAGTCTAAATAAAATATAAACACACCATATCAATATACTGCAGTACATAAGTCGCTATACTAAATTTAATTATTTGTGAAGAATATATTTTATATATATATTTTGACTAACAAATATCAAGTTATACATATTATTTAAATACTTTTACGGTGTATCGATGATAGAAAAGAATATATATATATATATAAACTTGTAAGTTACATAGTATTCGCTTAATTAAAACGGTAACAACTTTTATTCAGTCTTAAAATAATTTTGACTTATGAACTACACTTCCAAACCCAATAATGTATCAAATGTGAATTTTTTTAAAAACTTGACTAAACATACTTTTTTACAACCCCAGTATAAATGGCGAAATAATTTTTAAAAACTTAGCTTATTCGAATCTTATAATAAAAGTAAATGATAACAATGCAATCTAAAATTATAAATTAAATATCTGTCCATGTACTAATTATCATTAAAAGGGTTAAACAAATATATTTCCTAAAATTTAAATTTACATTTCATTTTCATTAAAATGCGTTGATGAGTCAAATAAAACAAAATAAAACTAGCAATTATGATCAATATCACCTACATATTTTAATCGTAATAATAATTCAACTGCGCTTACTATTAGAAGTATTTGGTTTACGATAAACATTCACGTGTTTTAAGTTGTTAAATGTATCAATCAGATGACAAATATTCTGTTCTGCAGTTTTTACTTTCAATTCTTCCTAATATAAATGAAACAAATTAAATTAAACCAATAGTAGTAATACAAATTGAATGTTTGAATTTACCTGGTTTAAAATATCTAATGGGCTTAATATTTGTGAATATGTTGTCACATGATTTGACCATGGAACTTCATATGTCTTCATTTGATTCCAATAATCAGTATACCTCGTTTTCATATCTAAAAATTATATTTTGTAAATATATCGTGATAAATGTACATAAATATATATATTTAATAAATTTATTAGAAATGTTATATTAAATATACACACCACTAAGATTGTTAAATATAGACATATTGGTTGACTCCGGATATGGATATTCTTTTAAAGTCGTTTTTGGATATGACAACATTACATTCTCAGTTTGACATGAAACTGTACGTTTATTAGAGCCTAAAATAATTATTTACAAAAATTGAATACCTACTAAGTAAAACCTTATAAAAATGTACATGAATGTATTATTGAATAAATAGTTTTACTGTATTTACCTATTGAATATTCATCAGTTATAGATGTTACTTCATTAACCAATTTTAAAGCGTTGTTTAATTCATTTGAACAATGTTGAATTTTTTGTTTTATTTCCCTATAACTGATGTTATACATATTATACTTAAAATGAAATACAACTATAAATATTTGTTTAATACTTACTCAACAAAATGTGAACCTTGCTCTGCACAATCATTGTGCAATTTATATTGTGGTTTATGCTTTGAAATTTGAATATTCATATCGCAAGGATAACTTTTATCAATCTGTTGCTTAAGTAAATCAATTTCATCTCGTAAAACTATGTCCAATTGTTTAGTAAAATTGTTTAATTTATCTTCAGATATACCTTTTAGTTTTTCTTTGAACTCTGCATGAAACTTATAAATTTCATTATTCGTGTCGTGTTTAATATTTTCTGTAGTTTGTTGAAAATTATTTTTAACTTTTTCCAACTCTACGTTTTCATATGATTTCAATATTTGATTCCAACTATCGGCTGTTATTTCAGAGTTTTTGTGAAATTCTTTTTTTGTTTCCTTTGATATTGCATCAAATTCTAATTGTATTTGATTCCTTAATAGTTTGCTATAGTCATCTAGATCTTTTTGAAATTTTTTAAAATTTTCTATATACATTTGTTCAATTTTTGAAACATTTTGAATATACTTTACGTCATATTCTTCAATTAACGATTTTCCTGTATTTTCCTGCCTATATAGACCGGTTAAATAATTAATTGTTATTGATTTACATTATTTGTATTTAATAAAATTAATTACAAATAATAACAGTAATATTTTAAAAAGTTATAAAAAAATTCTTTTATAATATTTATGCATAATAAAAAGATATTTTTAATAAATAAATTTTAAAGTAAAGATTATTTTTATAATATTATACAGTAGCTACTTACATATTTTTCAGCGTATTTTTTAATTCTAATTCACTTTTCATAAAAAGTTCGTTATGTTGAGTTTTAATGTGTCTTTCAAAATTATTGTTTTGTTCACGCATTAAGTCATCAATTTGTTTTAAAATTTCTTCCCTATATATTTTTAATATAATATATAATTTTAAACATAATATATAATTTTGTCTATAAATACACAGTAGTTTTTGTAAACATTGTTATTTAATAATATTTACCTAAAAATTTTTTGTTTTGTTTTAATAGTATCTTCTAATTTATTTTTTATCAATTCACAATGGTTTTCAATTATAACTTTAATATGATCAACATCTAACTGCAACGTATGTTTTTCGTCATTTGTATTAATTTCTTGTTCAAACTTCGATTTATCACTATTGGATTTTATACTTGCATCAAAATTATATTCATCGCCTTCTATTGCATGTTTTGTTTTTAACAATTTGGTTTCGTTAGTATTAGTAAATTTATTTAATGGAAATCGCTGAGCGATCTCGACCATTTTATTTTTAGTTACGGAAAAGCTGTTGGTGGCCATTGAAGACTGCATGATTTTCGAATCTTTTGCAGTAGAATTTCCACTATCGCTGACTAAATCGTCTTTTCTCACGTTATTATTATTTGGCAGTTGTGTTATTGCAGTAGTTCCTATGGATTGAAATTTGTTAAAATTATCACTTTTCACGGATTCATCAACATTGAGAATGTTGTTTTCTTGGTGTTTATTCATTTTAATTGTCTTAATAATATTATTCTTTTCTTTCAGATCTTTAAAATTAATATCAAAATGAAATATTGTAAATTAAGTTTAATTACATAAAGACAATAATTATTTCGTTAGAAAAAACAAAAATAGTACATTTATATTACCATTTTTTTCATAGTCGCTGTTTAAATTTTCAGTACGAATTTCCGATGAAGTGCTTTCTGATCGGTCAGATGATTCCGTCAAAGTAATATCAATTTTTCTCATATTTTCTTTTCCAACATTTAATGAATTTACTGCACTCGTAATAAGGTTGTTGTCGTTAACCTTTTTAATATTTTCCCCTAAATCAAGTTTTCTGGACAATTCATTTTTATTGGGTAATATATTATACTTGGAAAAAATACTTCGACTTGCTTGAACATAAAAGAAATAATAATGAATCGTAGTTATCAATTGGAAATTATAGTTTTAAAGATTATTATATTAGGTAAAATTATTTTTTTTAAATTTTACGAAATACATAATTTATATTGGACTGTTATATTTACACAATTTACTTTAAATAAAATTTCTCTATTAAGAAATAGAGGTTAGTAGTTTTGTATACTGCAATATTTATAGTTATTTATAATATAGTTTATATTTAGCAGACTGGATAAATTGTATTTAATTTAATTGAACGCTTTAAGTTGCACAATTACTAGTTTGTATTACAATCGAAAATTTTATTTGCAAAAATATAGTTTTATAATCACTTTAAACAAAAATAATTACATATAATTTGTACATAAAATCTTACCTGTACTTTTTAAATCAAATGTATTATTTGTTGAAAATTGAGGTAAGTTTTGTAGAGCAGATGATGTACTGGTATAAGGTGTATTCAATCTGTTATTTTTAATATTATTGGTTCGTTTATTTAAAAGTTAGTAAGTTAGCTTACTTTATTGGTCCTAAAAACTTTGTATTTTCTTCAGAATTATTAAGATCTAGTGACTCTTCTATAGGATTTTTAAAGCGTACAGTTCTCTTCTCCACCATGGTTTTTTTTTCATAGTTATTCTTAAAAAGCACAGCAATCTTTATTAATATTTATTAAACTTTTATTTTTATATGTATATGTACGTTAAGTAAATTCTGGTAATATGAGCTAATTAAGAAATTGATTATTGTGAGAAATACTAATATGCCATATAGAAAATTATTAGTAATTTTATAAAAAATGTAATAAATAGTTTATTCTTACAACGGCCGGACATTAAACACAATGCTTAAATTGTTTTAAGTAAAATTAAAAAAATACACAAATTTAATAGTTTTATACCACATTTATTCATATACATGACTAGACTAAAAAAAAATCTAAATAATTAACGTCGGTTATCCGAATAGTATTTATAAACTCAACCCAAAGCCCACTGTGAATGGTAATGATTGCTAATATTGCACCATCACCACCACCTATATTCTTAGTCTTTTGGTTATTACTTTATTTCTTCCACAAATAAATATATGCTGTATACAATGTTCGGTCAATTTAAGAAAATGTTTAATAAATATGGTTTTGATCAATATTATAAGACGTTATGTATATTGTCCGACCTTTTCTTATGATTACCGAATTTTGTACATTTATTGTATGGATTGTAACACATATATATACCAAAAATTTAATATTTAGGGTCCAGCTTATACTTTTTAAATAAGGGGAAAATTTAAGTAAATTTTTAAGCTTGTCACCAAAAATCTGTGTTAATCACAAATAATTGTTATTGATCTATGAAGGTGTGGTTTGATACGCCTCGTTGCGTAATTTGATTTCCGTAATTATTTAATCGTAAAGGGGAAGACTTCCCCTTCATTGAACTTTGATCTTTGGGTACGATATTAAACCCCCAAAAAAAAAGAATTATCAATAAAACGTACGAATAACTTCTATTTGTAGCATTTAGAAATAGAATTTTGAAAATCAAATTCGTCCTATACACCTTTAAAAAATCCTTATTTTTAACAAAAAAAAAAAATTATGCATACAAATTGGATCACTACGAGGTACAATTGTGTTTTAATAAAGTATGGTTTTAAATTAAAAATTAGGTCACGTAGCACCTATAAATTGACATCAGTTTCTGTTTTATTTAAAATATTAAACTAATTATGTACACGCGTTACATAATAAATTTAAATATTCAATATCGTAACAATACCTATTTTAAGTACTTACATTTTTTGTATGATACATTTTAGTATCTAGTAAACTATCTTCGTCTAAAATAATGTTTAATGATACGTCTTGATCTATAATGAAACAAATTATACTATCATTGTAATTTGTATAATTAATATGTTTGGATATTTTATAAATCACCAGTAGATAAATCTTCCGAACGTGTTTTGTCGACAATCTGTCTATAATATTCATCTAAAGGATGTTCCCATTGAGATGTTTTACTCACTTTATTGTAGTAAAAATACGTATTATCTTTTTTGATATAACTATAAAATAATTACACAAAACCTAAATTTATCTTGGTAATACAAATTATTAATTTTATATGTAAAAATGGTGTAAAATTATTATGCTTCAATAAGTACCAAGGATACCAATCAGGAGGCAACGGTTCAAGTAAACATTGTTTTGCAATACTTAAAAGATGGAGTTCTTTCACTGGATCTATTCCTAATCGAAACGCTTGTTCTTCAATTTCTATAAAATATAAAAAATGTATTATTGTGATATATTTGGCGCTAAATAAAATATATTTTTACGTACATACATACATACATATTACTATATAAGTATATTACCGGTTTTTGTTGGTACACTATTTTCATCAAATACTTCTTCGCATATATACACTGGGTCATTCAAATTTGACATAGTTATATTTATCGTATAAAGTTACATCTTAATTTATAAATGTTACTAAAGTTATGCAACAAGCAACATAATATTTTAAAAAGGAAACAATGTTGTGGGTTTAGAAAATAAATGTTATGACTACTGTTTCTATGACAACTATAAAATGTGTATCATCATTATATATACTGGTTATAAGGAATATATACAAATAGGTACGCATAATTATATTTTACGATATACGCTAATTCAATGTGTATTTAAAATAATAGTTGAAAATAAATAAATAATCGAGAAATGAATATTTTTACTGCTATTATTACGTAACAAATTATAAATAATAACGTTAATTATTAATAATATAATATATACGACAAATGTATAATATTTGTTATTCGTATACATACCTATTACGAATATTATCGTTCGATATTTTTTTAGCTAGGTATTCAATCGGCTTGGTTGACTATCATTAGTTGTAGAAAAGTTGAAATATTTTCAATAGTTTTTATAATGCTTCACAGCTTAGTATTTTTATCAGTAAAATGATGGAAGGTCACAGATTTTTTAAAAAAACAATAATTCCCCAAAGCAAGAATAAATTTTTCAAATATATTCAAAATATGTACATAACTGGAACTTATCGGAAAGTTGCTATCACTCGATATAAATTAACCGTTAGATTCTGTTTTGTGAATGTATGTTATATTAGATGTATAAAGTTGTACTAAATGACATATGTACATTTTAAAAACTAAAAAATGAAAAATTGATTCGATGTAATTTAAATTAATAATTTGCCAACAGTTCCGTTAAAAAATATAATCGATTGAACAATTTTTAAACAATTGTAATTTTAATATTAAGACAATAAATCATTTTTTCTATGTGTATACACGTTAAATATAAATTTCCAATTTTGTTTTTAAATTTGTAATATTTTAAATGTATATGTATTACATGTTAAGGTATTTATTATTATAACAATTATATATATATATATATAAAAGTTCTAAAAGTAAAATTTCGTATACTAGCTTATATAAATTGTAAGTATTCATTCAGACATGCATAATAGACAACATAACATAAACTAATAAATTAATTTACAAACTAGCCTTGAATACTCGATATACCATGTAATATGTAATACAGTAAACATTGAATATTGTAAAAAAAATCGCATTTACTACAACTACGTATAGACTTTACAATAAATTCAACGACAAAATTAATTTTAAATAAAAATAATAGTTTTTGTAAAGACGAATTCGATTAAAAATTTTTCGTTTCCTAATTCAACAAAAAAAAAGAAAACTGACGTTTCTCCGGAATGTAATTATAGCAATTTTCGAAACATTTATTCTTATACTTTGTAATTCTCGATATATGTTCTGAATCATTATTCAGAGGTGAAATTTATTTTTTCAAACGTAATATAAAAATACATCGCGGATACTACATTTAGGTAGTCTACAAAAGTGTATCTGTATTCTGCCAAGGCAGTGGGCCCTAATTATATTCAATTTGGACTGCCGAAAGTTTTTAAGCAGTCAAGTTTATAACTAAAGCAGAAATATTACGATCATAACGCAGGAATCACTTGGAATTCCACGATTTATGATGGTGATTGATTAGAATGATTATTATAATTTAGCCGGGAATACCAATAAATAACCCGTGGTTCGGTAACATTGGTAACAAGAACTACAAATTGGTTGATTACCCAGTCATTATGGAATTTTACACGTCGTCCCACGAATTCACGTTCATACAAATATGTACTCAGCTGTTTGGCAAGTGAAATTGATTACGTGAATACTGAACGTGATAAACGGCAGTAAATGTAAAAAAATCAAATAATTTTTGTACAAGTATTGTTTGTGATGAAGTACTGAATAGTCTTAATTAATTTTTTGACGATCGTATATTAATAATAAAATGTTGGATCTTTTTACAATATTCAGCAAGGGCGGTATCGTCCTCTGGTGTTTCCAAAGCACTAGTCAAATTAGTCAATTATTTGTGCCCTCGGTGAATTCATTGATTAAAACTGTTATTCTCCAGGTAAGTATCAATCATATTGTACGGATTATATATTATAATAGTTCAATGTAATTGATAATATTACTTCAATTGTTTTTATATTTTATGTGTTTAATTATTATAAATATATAATAATTATGTAATGTATTTAGGAAAGGACAACCAGTAATAACAATTATGAACAAGATTCTTTATCGTTGAAATATAGATTGGACAATGAATTTGACTTGGTATTTGTAATAGCGTTTCAAAAAATTCTACAATTATCTTATGTAGATAAATTTTTGGACGATATACAACTGGAATTCCGAGATAAATATAAAAATGACTTGGCTAGAAAAAACTATTTTATGGTAAAATTGTGATCAAAAACTACATGTTTTATTTATAATATGTACCTATTGATATTAATAAATAAATTTATACACAGGAATTTGAATTCACCAAAAATTTCAAAGAAGTATTAAAGTCTGCCGAAGAATGGGGTAGGGCTCAAGCCTGTATTCCTAAACAGATGCGTACATATAATGAATCAACAAAATCAAAAAAAACTGTAGCATCTATGATTGAAAAGAAAGGAGATGATAAAGATAATAAAAAAAATGGTAAGTTTAAAATATTTACTAAATTTAAAATCAAAAAAGTATTGTATACAATTTACAATGTTTCAATTATTGTTATTTAGGAAAAATAATTGAAGCTCTAAAAAATGATAAAGAATTGAATTATAACGGTATTTCATTAAATGAAGAAGACATTATTTCTCAAAATCGATTAAAAATGGCTCAAAAAATGGGTGCTATGAATTCTAATAAATTTAAAAAAAATAAAGAGTAAGTATTTTCAAATTATTTTGTTTCATCATTTATAAATATACAAACAATCTAACAATATTTTTTAGAAAAGTGCCAAAACCTTCCCCTAAAGCAACCAAGCAGCCTCGTACATGGCCATTAGGCGGTGGTATGAAAGACATAAGCATTTTAGATTATACTAAGGATAAATCAAATAATGACATCCAAACTGAAATCGAAACAAACAATGAGGTGAATTAATGTTTATGTTTTTATATTATGATAAACTTTGTCAATAATTATAAAAATAATAGCCAAAACTGTATAATTTTAAGATAATTAATTTACGAATAATTAAATACTTAATCAGAATTAAGAATTATACATGTTTAGATTGTTGGACAAATGGTTGGTGGAATTAAAGACATAGAAATTGATAGTGACAGCGAAGTAGAGCAGGAATCTAACCAAAAATTTGAAACAGCGGCTGAACGCAAAAAGAGAAATGATAATAAAAAAACAGTATTTTCTATGTTCAAGTAAGTTATTGATTTTTAATGATGAATTTATATAAATAGATTTTAAATCATATTTACTATTATTTTATTTGTAGAGGGTTAGTTGGAAGAAAAAATTTGACTGCTGCTGATATGGATCCAGTATTAGAAAAACTTAAAGAACACTTAGTAGCTAAAAATGTAGCTATTGAAATAGCAACAAAACTTTGTGATTCTGTTTCATCAAAGCTTGAAGGAAAAGTAATTAATCGTTATATTATTTTTCAATAATGAAAAGCTATTAAAAATCTTATTATTCATAAAGGTTCTTGGTTCGTTTGAATCAGTGGCATCAATAGTGAAGAATACTATGATTGAATCTCTAGTACAGATCTTATCACCAAAACGTAGGATTGATATTCTACGCGACGCAATTATGGCTAAAAAAAATGATAAACCTTATGTAATGGCGTTCTGTGGAGTAAATGGTGTTGGAAAATCAACAAATCTTGCAAAAGTACTTCTTATAATTTATTTCTTATCGTTAACAAAATGATACATTAGTTCTCATTATTATGCAGTGATGAAAATTCTATTAACAATTTTATTATATTTACAGATTTGTTTTTGGTTAATTGAAAACAACTTAAGGGTGTTGATTGCAGCCTGTGATACGTTCAGAGCAGGTGCTGTTGAACAATTAAGAACGCATACAAAACATTTAAATGCACTTCATCCAGCGAAAAAACATAATGATCAACAAATGGTACAACTTTATGAAAAGGGATATGGTTTGTATTAATTTGTTATTAAATTTAGTCTATAAAAGTCAGTTAGGACTTATTGACAATTGTGTATTATGATTGTAACATATAATAATTATGAATAAATTAATATAATTCTCTGTTTATAACTATTTATAATTAGAAAATTAAAATAAAGTCGATTATTGTTCCCAATATTTAATGTTATTTATGATAATTGTAGGAAAGGATGCTGCTGGAATTGCTATGGAAGCAATAAACTATGCTAAGGAATCCAAGTACGATGTTGTTCTTGTTGATACAGCTGGAAGAATGCAAGATAATGAGCCATTAATGCGTGCTTTAACCAAAGTAATTATTAGATTTTTTTATGATTGTATCATGTATATATATAGATAAATTGACTATTTAATTAAAATCGTTATTTGTGTTAATATTTAGTTGATTAAAGTTAATGAGCCAGACATGGTATTATTTGTTGGTGAAGCATTAGTTGGTAATGAAGCTGTTGATCAACTGGTCAAATTTAATCAAGCATTAGCCGATTACTCCTCTTCAATTACTCCACATTTGATTGACGGAATTGTACTCACTAAATTTGACACTATCGATGATAAAGTATGGATATTGTTTTAATCAATTAATAATTCTATACGATCGTTTCTACGAAATATAATATTGCATTTTAGGTTGGAGCTGCTATTTCAATGACGTACATCACGGGTCAGCCAATAGTATTTGTGGGAACTGGGCAAACATACACAGATCTTAAGTCATTGAACGCAAAGGCAGTTGTTGCTGCTCTCATGAAATGAAAAATATTAATCGATACACATTACATACAAACAGTATCTTAATATTAATAACATGGTTGACCTATATTTCAATTTTACGCGAATTTTTATTTTTTATGATTAATCTGGTGATAATGTTTTTATTAGTTCTTTAATGAATCTATGTTTTTAATATGTGGTGTATGATCGTCCTACTTAATATTTATGTATTATTTCAAAATTGTATTATCTGTTAATTTTCATTCCATTATTTTTGGTAATAAAAAAAATTAGGCACCAATATAAGTATTGGTATAATAATAATGTTATTATTCAGTTAATAATTTTGATTTCTTTTCAAAATCATATATTGTCATTTTAATTCGTAATTTTTTATAAAAAAATACTACGATTAATTTTTGTTAACATAATTGTTTATGATTATTAAAACATTTCAACAAATAATCGAAAAATTATAAAAAAAATTTGTATAATAAAAAGTTTATTTACGAAGGATAAAATTTCAATGTACTTTTTAATTGGTTGTACGAGAAATCAATAATTTAACGTTTATGATATGTATACATAACGAAATTGTTATTTTGGATATAATTAAACGACGCCGAAATTACGTTTAGCGTAATTAGGAAAAAACCGACTCGGTGACTGAAGAATTATTCAAATAACACGATAAAACAACGTAGGGACGACGACATTGCCTGACCTTTGGACGGGTTTACCAGAAAGAAAGAGACGTATTTGTTATCGTGAATATCGACTGATATATAACGATTGTCAATTGATAAAATCGTGATAATGAGATTCAAGGATACGACAACGGTATATTTAATTAGACGGGATTACTTTAACGTTATGATAACGGACGTTTGGCCAATTGGCATAAGTGCAGAATTATAGACAATTATAGTTAATTTCATTCTTCCATGATAACATTCCATGTGGTGCGATTCCATATCAACTTGGATAGACAGAACACTCAAAATAAGCAAAATATTTATTATTTATGTTTTAAGGAGATACTTTATTTGTAAAGTTAATTTTTTCCCATTTTTTTTTTTTTTTTTTTTTTTTTTTTTTTTTTTTTTTTTTTTTTTTTTTTTTTTTTTTTTTTTTTTTTT
>JAIPRN010000981.1:0-57654 GCA_025469175.1 Geopemphigus sp. TES_GeoC_2020 | reverse complement strand
TTTCATTCCCGCGAATCAAGTTTTTTTACGTTTTTTTTTTTTAATATTCACTCACGCGACACGAGTGTGTGCCAATTTCTCTCTCGACGACTACGGCAAATTTTCTACACAGTATTCTTTCTCTCTCGTTGCTTTCCGTCCCCGTAAAAAAAAAAAAGAAAAATAGGAAGAACGCTTCAAAAATACTCGACGCTGAGCTTAACAAGGCCATTAACAGCGTATAATACATTAGTAACGAACACGATAATAAATTCGCGAACAAAACGTACACGCGTACCGTTCCCATCCACCACCTCCACAAACATCTTTAACAATCCTATGCGCAAACGGGACACGTCCAATTAGAAAATTCCGTCCGGACTTCGCCGACGCTTCGGCGTTGTAAACTTCGAAGAAATACGTAATTTGCCGAATGACCGCGGTAGTTTGTACGATAAAAACGACGGAGCGTCGTAATTTATCGAAAACGAACGTCATTGTATTATAGAAAACGTAACTAAAAAAATGACGCGAAAAAACTTTTAAACGTTTCGGGCGCGAGATTTGCGGCGGTTTTTCGTTAAAAATCTGCTTTATATACTTTAATCCGACAAAATTGTAAGACTTCTCTCTACAGCGTAGTAATCACGAAGAAAATGTTTCGTATTTCCGTCCAATTTCCGTTTGTTTCCTACGCGTGGACGCGCCGCCGTTTACAAGACCGTAATATATACATTCGCGCGAGACGCGACGAAACAGATTTCGAGAGACGTTCTTGGTTCCGATTTTAGCAAGCCGATATTCCGGCCATCGAACGATTTTCGGTCCGGTTCCCACCCAACACGCCGTTTCGTCGTCCCGAGGAAAAACGCAAATCGAAAAAGTAATTCCGAAGGAGTAGGAGGAACGTACGCATTTGGCGCATCTTACAACCGGCGTACGTCCGACGTACTACTGCCGTAGAATCTTCTGGCTCCCTTTGTGTAAAACCACCTCCAAGTAATCTTCGGTAGTATCAATTAATTACGTAAAATAAGCACTTGAACTGACCGCGCTACACGGGTGTGTGTGTATATATATATATATATATATATATATTCACACGTATATTACTTCGACTGAGCCTTCTATAAACACAACTTTTTTAGAGTGGCGTTTAATAGGTAATATAATTTAGCTTCGGTAATCGGTTAACTCGAAAAAGAAATAATTGGTACTCGTTGTGTACGCGTGGTACACAAGGCGGGAGAGCTAATCCGACGAACTCGATCGGTTGAAGTCCGTTGTTTGATCAGTGTCAATATATACATACCGGGCAATATATCATAGTCATCGGAATATCGTGACGTTATTAATCGTTGCGCGTATTTTATTTTTACGCGCGTATTGGCGCGTCGATGTTGTAAATCGATAATTTTTCGTTCGTTCGTACGAGAATCTGAAACTCGAAACGTATCGGACACAGAGCGTACCCATTAGGCGCATTGTCGTTTAACTTATCATTAGCGACATCGTGTACGCGAGTGTATTCCGGATCGTAATTGTGGCGAATTTATTCGATTTAAATCGGAAGACGCGTCCGGTCGTCGAACGTCTTACAACGCGTTTTATGAAATATGCGATCGATTCTCGTTTGTAATTCGTTAAGACGCGCGCCATATATAACGTGTGGTACGCGCGCGACTCGCAATAATAAAAATCTTTCGAAAAAACAATTTTCGTCGACGAAAAATAGATTTATAACGGGCGACATAAAAGACGCGAAAATAATATATACCGTTTTATGGTTACGGAGTAAGACAACGCGGCAACGAGGTCATGGACGGGCCCCGTTCCGCTCGCGTTTAAACCTTTTATTACGTTTTCCTCGTTTACGCGATTAAATAATACGAATCGAACTCGATAACGATTATACGTAGGATTTCACAAGCGACCGTCGGGATCTGTTCGATCGTGTGGTGCCCTACAAATATCGCTCGTCTATATACTCTAGGGGGCCAACGTATTTTTACTCGCGAACGAACGAAAAACTAAACGCATTAATTTACGTACCGGTTTCCATCGGGGAGGGATAAACGACGAAAAACGCGTATTTATTATACGCACGGTCCGATTACTGTGTTTCTTTACGGAACTGCAAGTAAAAAGCGAAACGCGCCGCAAATTTCACGTTTTTGGCAAATAAAACCGCACTCGCCGGTTATTTATTTAAACGCGGACGTCGCCGTTTTTATCGATTTCACAATCGAATACGTCAAATACACAGTAGGTATGACGAGCGACCGTGATTCCGAACGTAACGCTACTATATTTTACACGATTAATTAGATTGGCGAAAACCTTCGTTTTTCTTTTCGTAATCGTCGTAAATATGTGTGTGTGTGTGTGTGTGTGTGTATATATGTATACACGCGAGCGTGTTGGAAACACAATTCTATATTTAAATAATTTATAGGAATATACGCGAGCTAGTGTTTTGGCACGAAAACCAAATTACGTCAACGAAAAAAATCCCGAAACCGTCCGGGAAATCAATTTTTCGTCAACCGCCTCCTACGTACGAAAAATAAAAGGCCGCGCTGGTAAACAAACGAACGACGTTTCGCGTCAATATCGCAGACGAAAATGGCACGTTAACTCTAACGTCGTCGCGCGTTCGGCACCGAAAATACATAGGCGTACTACTCGATAACGTATTAGATAAACGGAATCGAAACACAATTATATTATGCACACACACACGAACGTTACGTACACACAATATGCACGAACGTTTATTTATATAACCTAGATTGTGGTAACCACAATCCAAAGCTCAAAATGTCATTGTAATATCCTACTCGCCGAACAAACGGGCGATTGCGGAACGCCACGGTTTTTACAAATCGCGGAATTCAACGAATACGCGAACGAATCGCGCCGTC
This sequence comes from Geopemphigus sp. TES_GeoC_2020, assembly GCA_025469175.1. Taxonomy (NCBI): domain Eukaryota; kingdom Metazoa; phylum Arthropoda; class Insecta; order Hemiptera; family Aphididae; genus Geopemphigus; species Geopemphigus sp. TES_GeoC_2020. Next base: position 54,751 of record JAIPRN010000981.1, on the reverse strand, counting down.
GAGTAAATTGTGCGCGGCGAGGTGGTGGTAATACTCTACTCGGAGGATTCCAAATAAGTAAACGTGTTCGTTTCGGAGCAGACGGAATACTACGCCCCGATGGTAGTAATAGTGGGGGACGGGGCGTTTAACACACGCTACGGTGTAGGTACTTTTCAACTTTTTACCGCGCGGGTATATATCCGGTATATTTTTAATCGCGTTTTTTTTTTCGTAAAAATTTCGACACGTTTCGCAAAACGAATTTTGTAAAATGTTCGCAACCGACGTCGTTTCCGTGTACCGTAATTTATTTTTCGCCGGCGGTGGACGATATAGTTTTCATTTCAACCCAAAATTAAAATGATTAATGAACGACGGCGGCCCTGATGAAGTTATAAATTCAAGTTTTCCGCGGGATATCGTATGAAAAAAACAGCTCTAATTAACGGTTAATCCGGTGAAACGCTTTTTTTCATTTTTAACCGACGAATATACGGTTTGTTATCGCGCTTTTTTTTTACTGTATAGGGCAACGAAAGCGTATATTCGTCAGAAATATTATCCGTTCGACTGCGAAAACCGAAAACCCCCCCGATACGAATAATTCCGACGAATTAAGTTTTAAACCTAAACTTTGTGCGTACGATTTTGTTCCGGGTCGAAATAATTTTAACTAACGAGATTTTAAATATCGTTTTTACGTAAATCCTTAAAAAACATTTTTCGATTAAACGTTTATAAAAAAAGGCGGTTTATATAAATCAAAACAAAAACAAAAACGAAATTGCTTAAGTTATTAAAAATACGTAAAACTTTTAGTCGTAAAGGAAATTAAAAGCTTTAATTAAGATCTCGATTTAGTTTCCATTTTGACGGCGCTGTGATAGGAGAGCGATAGAATCACGCGTTTGCTTGATTCGAAAGCGGCGAATAATTGAGCAAAAGGAACGTCTTACCAACGCGCATTACGGGGATAAAATACTGATTGGACTCGAAATTCCAAGGACGAGGAGGTCACGACAATTCGATTCGGATAACTATTATATAATATCGACAAGGGCGGGCAATAGACGCTTTACGGTTTTGTTGTAACCGTATTTGCGTTCGTTGTTCGTTTACATTTTCACGGAAAATAATTGTTTCTTATGACGTCTAGTCGCTAAACCTTTTTTTTTTAATTAAATTAACTACGATATTCTGCTCGTGTGAATGAATCGAATTTTAAATCGTACGGCCGTATTATCGCGCTATTATTATAATAAAATTTTCATTGTCTCGACACGCTATCGTAACATACGCACTTTAAACGAATGTATTACATTATAACCCGAGCGTGTTCAGTCCTTTAGACTTTTACCTATTTTAGCGAAATACGCTTAAAATACAGTTAAAACGAAAAACACACAAGTTCCGTTCGTAGGCAATTAACAAGACGGTTTTAATTATACAACAAAATCGACTCGTTTCGGAAACGTTTTTCATTTGTTATCGAACCGATCGAGAACGAATTTTATAAATAAAACGAGCGTATAAAGCCGATGTACGAAATAATATAATTCATAAATATCAACGTAGAATGTCACGGGAATTATGATGAAATAAAAACCGAAAAGTTCGACCTAATTATTATTCGAACGAATCGGTGGGGGTTTAAGTTGTAAACAAACAACGATCGAATTTACAAAATTACATTTTTGATTCGTTTCGAACGATTGTCGGACAACCACGAACAACGACGAATCGCGCGGGTCGTTCGTTCCCCCGGCCGGATAACACAAAACGACGATCGAATATTTTAAGCGCGAACGGCTGCGTTTATTTTTTATTCTTAAACGGGGCCCGTGCGGTGACGTCACCAACAACAAGCACAAGCGAAATTCGCGCGAACTACGGCTAAATGAGAGAAAGACGAACGGAAATTGTCGTTTCGAATTTTGTCCAATATTCCCGCGGGGAAATAGACGTAACGTGAACCGTAATCGGTCGTCTCTATCTAGAAATCGACTGGCCCGTCGGTGTAGATGATGAATTTCGCGCAGACCCGCCGACGTCGCGAATATGATTCGGCGGTAGTCGTGGACCGCTGCGTTGTTACGTAACGTACGGTGGAACGCGAAACACGAAGCGCCCAGCGCGATAACTTACGCGGTTGTTTCATGGCGGAAGGCATACCACCGGCCGCCGGTTCGGGCGCGACGTATATACATGCCGTTCGCTACGGTTTTTTTCTCCGAACGGTTTTCCGAAATTAAATATACGCGTCGTAATGTCGGCGCTACGGTTACGCCGGTTACATAATACACGTTCGAACAATGGGACCGCGTGCAGAGTAACGTGCACGTATGGAAGATAAGATACGAGATATCGGAAAGCTGTTACGAACTCGTTCGCGATAAAAAAAAAATGCGCACGGAGCGACAACGCGCCCGAAAACATCTGGCCCGATGGTGACGACGGCGGTAATTACCACACGACGGTTACAACGAGTACTCACCGACCCCGGGCGATTCGGCGTAGTCACGGAGACGACCGACCGGCCACAGCACACAACGCGAATCGTGTCGGCCGACAATCGGGCGTCAGTAGTCGTAAATGTGCGCAAATTGGCGTGCGGCGTATATACTCGTGTGTGTATATATATATAATAATAACGTGTGTATGTCGGGCGTTTACGGTAGAACCGGATTTTCGCGATTTCCGACAGAATCTCGCGACGCCCGTTTCGTCGTCTGAATAATAATAGCCCGTCATTGTTCTGTCGCCGTTTGTTACGTGGGCGCGGTTGTTATAGGGTCGTCTGTCTCTTACCGAGAACAATATCGCGTTTTCATTAAACCACCAAAGTGTAGGTGTCATTGTTAGTAATAGTAATAGTTTCCCCCAGGAATCGAGCACGAGTCGTTTGTTTCGTCGACCGGATAACGGATATTTCGTCGACCCGATTTAAAACCTACTGACCGCGAAATTTCGTAAACCCGAACAAACGAAAGTGACGATAAACCGGGCGCCACTAGTAGTGGGCGCGTTTCGAGTCCGCGGGCCCGCCGTACTGTTCGCGTTATTTTCTGTTCAAAACCAATCGCCGACGTCGCGCAGCGATCATTACGTATATTCTTCTCCGTCGTGTTTTCCGAACACGACCCGAAACAAACAATTTACGTTCACTAAACGTCACGGGGAACAACAATCGTTTTTCAAATAGATGACCGGTTATACGGCTCAAGTCGCTTGCCAACAACACTTGCTCCACACGCGTGACGCGACGTACGAACATTATTATACTTTCTACGTTCTCACTAATGTCCCGCGTAAATATTTGGTTGGCCCTATCGGATAGAATTAATTTCGGCATGTTTAAAGTTTAGGTCGTAATATTTTGCGATAGACAAATATATCGAGTTTATATATAATACGGGCGTATCAACTCGTAAAATAGCGCTCGAAATTGAAATATCCTAAAAACTATAGAGGAGTAATTATTTACTTCGTAGAACCGCGAAATTCGATAAATTCGAACGACGGAACGAAATTGCGAGAATCATTTTTCAACGCACGATCCAACTTTAATCGTCGAGCTCGTGCCTTTATAATACCGCGGGTTGGTGTACGCGCGTAGCACGATTATAATAACAAAAATAGTGATAAATTTGTTTTCGTTTTAAATTTTATCAAGTTTGTCATTACGGAAACTCCCTATTTTTATAAACGATACAATAAACAATATACACCATACGCCTTTTATACACGACGTTACGACGAGATAAAAACGAAAATAATTACGAACAATTCTGGCGTTCCACTTTTCGAATTCGAAACGTTTATTCGGTAACGTAAAAAAAGAAAAAACAAATCGCGCGTTATTGCCGTCGATTATTTCGTTTCCGACGACTTATTCGTTTGACGTGACGAATCTCCAAGCAACGAAACGTACTTAATTTAAACCCCTAAAATGAACTTTTGTTGTTACTATTTGCCATCTTCAACGGCGAAACGACATCGTGTGTCGACGTCACGGCGAGTACGCTGTCTCGGTAACAGTGCCGTAATATATACCGGCTAATAAAACGACGCGACGCTAAATATCGGGTACTTGAATTAGTAGACGGAACGTACGTTATCGTATTTTTTGTACGAAATATTCGCTATTGGGCCTTCGAGGTACGCGAAATCTATCGCGTGTATGTAAAACACTACGGGGTCGTAAGTTTACGGAAAAAACGAACGAGCATTTTTTCGTTCCACAGTTTCGGTGATTCGTTGTTTTCGCGTCTACCGAACAGAACGAATACGCCGTCTTGAATCTGAAACCGTTTGTAAAAATAATTTATGAAATACTTCGTGTCGTGTCATTCATTCGACTTCTATTGTATGGAACGTCGTTCGAGGTTTGAACTATACGACAAAACATTGACGTTTAAACATTTTTCGAGCTAAAAATATTACGTAATTTCTACGAAAATAAAAGGCGATCGTTGTTTTGTTATAATTGATACATAGTTGACACTAGGAGAGAGAATAGTTGACGTTCGGTCTGAACCAATGGTGTGTTCTTAAGCGCCGGACAAAAAGCGAATATGTTTGAAAAATTATACGGCCGGATGTTGTTCAAAAATGTTCTCGGTCGTCTAACAAAGAGACGACCTAGGCGAAGAGTAGTTTTACGTCAAATTCGTTGTAGAAAACCGTTAACGAAAACGGTGTGATCGGTTAACTAAAACGAACACGTTCGTTCGCCTTAATAAAAATTTTTCGAAAAAAAATCGATATTCTCATTTTTACGCCGTTGACTTGTAAAATGAAACGTATAATCGATTAAATCAAAATTATTTACATAAAAGTACCATAAATCGCGATTTACTTTTAGTAATAAACTCATTTACGCGATGCGTATAAAACTCGATGTCAAACTGCAAACTGTATTTTTAATCCAAATTATTCTGGAAAAGGTATAAAAAAGACATCAACGCGATGTCCAAAACGCATTAATTAAGTAGGTCGAGTAATAAAAATAGATTTACATCGTAAATTATGCAATATACGTTCGTAATAGATATTCGGATTTCGAATATTTATAAAAGCAACTCGCGTAAATTTAATAACATAAACACATAGTTCGCCTGACAAATTATTACGGGCTTTTTTAACAGTCTAAACCAATAAATTCGGAGCACTTTAATATTAAAACGAAGAATTTACATAATCAATGGAAACATCGGGCGAATATTTAGTTCAAAAATAATAAAATATATATATATATCGTTATAAGATTCCGAGCACAACGAATAACGTTTTTATAACGACTTTTCTTATTTTGTCTGTGAACGCTCTTTCGTTTATAAGAATGCTCACCATGAATGCAATCATGAAAACCGTTACGTCCCGGTAGCAAAACGCATCTAGTTGACATTTTATTCGACACGGTTTTCGATTTTTGGTCACTCGTATCATTTGAATATAATCCTCCTTGTCTATCGATCTAAACTTTTCGAAATTAATTCAGTGATGAGTCATTGAAGACCATGTCATTGTGTTTTTAAGATTAAAAACCCATCGTGTTCTAGGTATTGTTTCTATATAATATAATTCTCTCTGTAAAAGAGTATTAATCGCTACTACTTAAGTAATTTAATTGCACTTAACAGCGCGTAGGAATTACGCGTATCGTCGTACAAAATAATTATTGGTAATTGTTTCGACAGAATTACCCGGGATATTACCTATTTACGAAACATTAGAAAATATTAGAACGACGTCGCTTCAAAACGCTCGTTGTTTAAAAATTGGTCTTGAAATAGGCTATTTTCGTCGTTTGTCGAATTCGACGTAATTAATAGAAACGTGCTACTGAAAATGCGTTTGCAATCATTCGAGCGTAGAATTCGGGCTAAATATACGTGAACGCGAATTTTTAACAACACAATCAAAGCGTTTTTGTTGAAATTATTTATTACCGTGAAACAGGAATACACGAAGGAACAACTCGAACGAACTCCGGCGAATACAAATCGATATAACTAACGACGACAAATTTTTTAAACGTCGAATAACCAACCCTCTCGCTCCTCCGAAAACAAATTACGAGTAACGGACAAAACCAATTACGTTCGTGGACGACAAACTATTCGGAGTACATGATTGCGCGGAATTGTTCGCGAACAATCGGACAACGAGAATTACGCGTACGTTACGAAAAATAACGACGAAAAATGGCTCGTTCGTGTTGAATATGATACCGTGCCTGCGGCGCGACAAAAGACAAACGGGCAAACGGCGGTAGGTTTTCGCTATCGTTGTATAAATTAACGGGAACATAAACCGTCGTCCGACCTTTACGGGCTGTAAAAAACCCTCGCGGATCGAAAATTGTCCGAGAAACAACGGAACGATACTCGCGGGTTGAGAAAAAGATTAGATATACGTAAAAGATGACGACTGCGGCCAATCGGGGTTTCATCGTCGAAAGAATCGCGTCGAACGTAAACGTACGAAAAATACGTAACGCCGTCGTCGATAATACCGGTTCGCCTGGGACATTTACCGCTAAACACTTTTCGGTACAAAATCGGGATAAACGACATTTACCGTTTATTCGATTCGCACGAGCAAGAATACGGCGCCGTAAAGCTTCCTTCCCGGCACGCGCGCGTGTGTGTGTGTGTGTGTGTGTGTGTGTGTGTCGACATAAGAAATAAATTTGAATAAAAACCGAAATCACCGTTATTGATTAAATACTCGGTCTATTGCTATGGACACGTGTGACGGACGAGGTTCGTACAACACTATTACGGTAAAACGTGTTCGCTACTTGAACTACGTTTATTTGTAAAACAAACGAACTGCGTACGCGGGCGACAGCATACGACGGAAGCGCATTTCGAACGCCAGAAATTGTTCCGGAAACGACGTAATCACCCGAAATTGGAGGAGGGGAAATTCGTTCTCGAATACCGTTTTATCGGCGGAACCGTACGATTTATAAAACGGAAAACGCGCGAATTCACCAACGAACGGATACAAATTACGGAAAGAGAGGGGAGAAGGGAGGGGAGATTTCATTTGACAATCAGCGACACAGCCACAACGACGCTATTCCAATATCGAGGAGGGGGGGACTACTAATTCGAACGAAATGACGCTGCTCGACGGGCCACCTCGCGTTGGTGCGATGACATACACGTGTTCGAAATGACGCCATTGAACTTAATTCGGTGGTCTTGTGGCGTACGATTACACGATTGCACACCCTACAACACTTGAACGCGCAATGTGCCCAATAGGAAACGCGAATGCTATATTATTTTACGGACACGATTGAATGATGTCAATCCTCCGGAGTACGACGAACGAAAATGGGCGTAACACCCAAAACATTTAACCGGATTTCGTCGTAACGTACATTTACGAGCGAGAAAAACGAAAAAATGATTATAAAACGAACCGCGTGTAAATCCGCGTCTATAACGTACAGTCTCGCGCGAACGTTTATAGCGTTAGAAAAACTAAATTAATATAACGTAGAAAAGAGGAGTAAAAAGAAAAAAAACCGAAAACGCTACGCCAATTTCGTTCTCGTTTTTATGAGAGAAACGAAAATAAAAACGACCGTATCCGATTTCGACGTGTACGAAAAAGCGAAACGAAAAGAAATAAAACGAAAGGCGACCGCGAGAACACGTGCCCGTACAAACGTGTACGAACGTCAAAGGGAAATATGTTTTCGCAAAAAAGCGAAATCAACGATCGTTTTATCGACCGGCACAGCGTACAAATATTAACCCCGTATATTATTATTATTATCTACGTATACGCGTGTTTGTAAATAGGCGCGTGAAATATAAATAAGCACAAGTGTAAGGTTTAATACTCGCGTATTACGAAATAATTATATATTCATAGACGCAAATGCGATTCTCTGATAAGAAAAACGACAAACGCGAAATTCGATCCGTCGTACACTGGAAGCTCACAGATTATTCGGATTAACGTGGAAAGAAAAAAAGGTATTGGAACGCCGCGTTATTGGATAACTAGATTACGGACAATACGGGTATACGCGAAGTTAGCTATAATCCTCTACCGTCGTTATATACGACCGACCGTGTACAAACAACCGGTCGAATTACGACGGTTGGTGTTTATCAGGGAGGCGGGGAGACTTGGTGAAAATCAATTATTACTAGACGTTTTTACCGGTTATTCGGGGGGGGGGAAGCAAAAAACAATAGAAATGACACTACACGAATTGTTGGACTTGCCATGTAACGAACGAACGCGTTCGTCAAATTATCATCATCGTCTGGATGGTTTTGTGTACGAGCGCGACGGTTGACATTCTAAAACGATACAGAGAAATGGCGTACGCGACGGAATCGAACGTACGTATTTTTCGTATAAATATACCGTGCGCTCTCGGGTAACCGCCCTAGAGGTGTATAATATCGAAAACCGTACGGTAGGGTAAATCGATAGTGCGCGGAAAACGAGTTTCCTACAGTCAGCGAATGCGCAGCTAAAAACGACGACGCGAAACGAAAGACGGGAAACGCGCGTAATAAAATAACCGTACGTTCGTCGACTTTTCAATCTACGCGGCGGCATCGCGACGACATTTACCACCGTTCCGTGTGACTTTCGCGACGCGAACTCACGGTTCCCGTACTCGTCGTCACTTCGGATCTCGGCCGTGGTAACCGCGAAAAATGGCGCGTTTCGAGAGAACGGACCGGCGACTGAAAGCCCCACTCCACTCCTACCCCGGACCAGTTAAATACCAATTTAAACTCCGGCGGTAATTATATATTAATTATCGTTCGCCGAGCCCAAGCGCTCCGCCGAATCAACACGACGAATTGTATTTCCGTGTACCACCCGAGTGTGTCACGTCACGTCCCAGCTAAACTATGCGACCGAGAGTGGTACCGACCATACGTTGACACGAGACATACAACGGATCGTATGAGACCGTAACGCCACAAGGGCGTCATTTTAGACACCCATTGAAACAAATGCATTTACGACAATGCCGAACATTTTTCGACTCATATAATTTCGACGTATAAAATCGTCGTGTTCCGTCGCGATTAACGACGTCGATGATATTTCGCGCTATTTACGTTTGAAACCGTGTTCTACTTTTACCAAATTATTTATTCGGTTTAATCGCTCGTTCGAACGGATCGCGTAGTATCGTTAATTTGCTCTAGCCGATTTCAACAATTACCACCGAACCGTCGTTGGTAGAGAATTGACACGGACGGAAATCCAAACAAAAAACGGTTAACGCGTGTGTTTACACGAACGTTTACTCGAAAATTATTTAAACAGAAATGTAAATTTGTTGACAGAAATATTACCACGCGCGCTAATGGCAACACAGTCGCCAATTCAGTGTGGTCAAACATATTTCGTTGACATTTTCGGAACATTCGGAAATAAACGAAAAACGTAACGATTTTTTACGCGGTGATCTAAATTTGTTTTTCAGTCCGCGGTACTTTTTTTGTATGAGAGCGGCTTCGATAAACGATTCGCGCGCACGTGTTCCTTTATTTAACGCGTTTTTCAATTATTCCGGCGGTTGTTTTCTCAAGCACGCGATAGGAAAATGTCTACGGCGAACACTGAAAACAAAAAAGAAATTCGATACGTCTCGTTTCGGAGTTGAAATACGGGACATTTTCGTATTTAAGAGCTGAAAATCGAATACCCGCGCTTAAACGTAGGGCGTTTTTTTTTATTATCATTAACGATATTCAAAACGTTACGAGTTTTATTTAAACGACAAAGTTCGAATTTTGAAAACGTACGGAGTAATAATTATATAATATTAAATTTGATTTTGGTCAGAATCGTTGTTCGGAACGAATATTTTATCCGACATAATTACGTGCGTAATCGGTAAACGAATACTTTTTGGACTCGCGTGTACGGCCCACTTTAAAACGAAAATAACTCGAACCGGAATCCCCTCCAACTTCAAAGCCTAGTTGTACCAACGCTGGGGATATGCTAAATTTACATAAATACAAAAAAAGTAAAAAGCGTGTATTACACTATCTCTCTCTTAACAAACACACGCGTGCGTAATAAATAGGTTCGTCCGGGGACGCGTAAAAGTAGATCGGAAATTAACGAATACGAATTTACCGCTACTAACATATAGCGTACTTTTGATAGGGAGGGTAAGTTCGGGAATAGAAAATCGAGGAAACCGGGGGGCCGTAATTTTCGTTCGAAACCGTATATTTAAGATAAACCGCGTTTGGAATGGCGCGAAACAACTTACACGTACGACGGGATAGTCAGCTTCCGGTGGAGTGGGGTAGGGGACTCGACCGACGCGTGCGTATTGAAAAAGAAAAAACCGACCGTGGACAAAAGTAATGGCCGTTCTTAAAACAACGGGATACGCGTACGACCGAGGGGTCGACATTTACCGGGAACCGTACGCGTTTTGGGGAAAAGCGTCGCGGGGTAAATAAATTATCGCGCGGCGCGTTAACGGGTCAATGAGTGTAGAGGAGAGGTATCCGAAAAATTTACCGATTCCGGATCGTCGTCGAACGCGGTCTGGCATTTTCCGACTTACACTGTCCACCCCCCACCCCACCCCTCACCGTCCAGGGCACAAATGTGAGCAGCAGCAGCAGCAGCACGCGCGCGCCCGCGGCGGCCGATACGTGAATAATACGGACGAACTTTCGTCGGCGCACCGAGCGTGCGCGTGTTGTAATCGACGGATTATAGTCGGCGGCGGGGGTCATCCGGGTAGGTGGCGGGTTGGTACCGGCGGGCGGCGTACCGAGCGAACAGCGCGCACGCGTCGCGCGTTATTGACCTATATCGAAGGTTATTTCGGCGCACGCGACTCGGTGCCGCCGCCGCCGCCGCCGCCGACCAAGCGACGCGGGCGCAACAACGAGAGGCGAAACGTCGTATTCGTTCGTTGGCCGCGACGCGCGACCACGATACGTTTTCGTGAAATTATTCTTAGGCGCTGCGAAGTGTCCCGAGCGACGCCCTTTTCGGTTAGGCCCGCGCGGAGATTTTCGTTTTTTTTTCGTAATCGAAACGGCCGTCGGGCCTTTTTCTCGTCCACGTGACGAACGAATAAACGCCTTTGTCGTCTGTTATTGCACGGTCGATTTTAAGAAACATAACGGCGGGACTTCCACTAACATCGAGGCCGAACACCGCCGCACATGATACGTACGATAAGGACACGCGACGCGACTACGGTCGAGATCGGCTGACGGCGGCTACGACCTATCCCGTCGTTATCGTCCGAAGCGGCGGATAAAATCGATTACGTACACCCCCCCCCCACCGTGTTTTCGTACGATCATCTATCCACCCGCACGTAACGATACGCGTTCGCCGTTTAATTTCGTCGCGACGACAATGTTATACTACGCGTTTATCGATCACGGTTCGCACGACCTTACAGCGCCCTGATTGCGCATACACGCCCCGTTGTACGAACAGCGACGGAAGGGGGTGGGGGGGCAACAAGTATAGTCAAATACCAGAAATACGGGAAAAGGTCATAGCGAGAGTCATGTACGCCCCCCCTCCCTTCCCGTCGTCGTCGCAATGTACGGGACAGTTACGAATTCTCGACCGTCCGGTTCGCTATTTCGTTTATCGTCACCATCGCCGATTGCCGCCCGTCCGACGTAATTATACACGGCCTACGTTCAAACGCCGGAAGTACGCGTGTTGGGTGCAGCGCCGCCCGGGAAAGTTCGGTCTTGTTTCGTGAACCCCGTGACGCAGCGACGTCTCGGTGTGTACACGTCACGCGATGGCGTCCACGCCGCTTGTCGATTTTTACTCGTCCGCGCCATCCGTTCGTAACGTAGGCGCCGTCACACACGCGGACACGACACTGCCGGCCGGCAAATATTAGCGCAGTACCACCCAACGATTCGTTTGCGTCCCCGTGCGCGTCCAATGCGGTGTGAACGGGGAACATAACCACTCGCCCAAGTACGAACGATGATGTTCGTATAAAAAACCCAAGCGGCGATTGAAAGTTATACACGTATAATTGGTCGAGTAAACGCGTTCGTCGCGATTTATTATTAACAATATATAACACGTTCGTCGGATCGATTAGACGACGATTTATTATTATCACGGAGATGATTTTTCTCGTTTTAAATAACTCGCCGATCAGTTATCGATCGAATTATAATACCGTACAAAAGACGCCATTCGCGGTGGTTCGATAGTTTTGCGTGCCTAAATACGTTCGTCGATTAACGATTGCCCCCTCTCTGGGCGGCAAAATTTACGCTATATTTTTTTGAATCCGGACATCCGGACACAGACGTCAGGAGCGTTCGTCGATCAATAGCAACACGGGGCGTCGTTTATCTACAGTCGTTATCCGTTCGAAATATAATGTAAATATGTTTCGTTCGCGTCGCGATGTTTTCCCGGGGAAACGGTGTCCCTCGCGATCAGACGAGAGAGACGCCGGCCGAAAACTCGAATCAAAAATTCATTCGACCACGCGCGGTCGGTTGGACAGCGTTACGATTTCGACAGATTCCGTTCGAAATACATCCGCGAAATATCGACCCGATAAACGTTTACACGGGTCTCGCGTCACGCCAACGGCCGATAGAATTTGCGGTCCGTCGTTAACGAAATACATACATACACGCGCATGCCTCGGTGGTAATCGGACAAAATCGTTTGTGAATTTAGCGCCGATGGTGACGCGACAGGCCTGACGCTTATAAAATTCGAGCGGACATCAGCGTAATGATATCGCGCGGAATACCAGAATGATAAACAAAAGAAAAGCCCCCAGATTTCGCGAATTCGATTTGTGACATTAATCTATCGATACAAAGAACTTTGACACGCAGTTGTCGACCGAACGCCAACGACGACTGTATCGCATTTCACTTATACGCGCGAACGCAGAACCCTTCCCCACCCCATACACAAACACACACACACACGATCTTGGAAAAGTCGCCGTTAAAGTAACGACGATTCGTAAAAAACAAACACGGCAAAAAGCGTTCGTCGAAGTTCGCGCGCGGCCGCGAAAGAAGACACGTAATTTCGTCAACGGGACTCTCGTAATCGGTGAAACAGTTTCATTACACGATTCGAAAACGTCCGATACGAAAATTTTTCGATACTGCGCCCGACGACGATTTACGACTTGTAATTACGTTACTTTTGTGCCAAGAATCGCCGCGCTAAAAGCGACGAAAAACGCGTTCGTTGCGCGTTCCGTTTAAATATTGTTCAGAAGGGTTTCGGGTTGTATGTCGAGGGTGAACCCGTCGTCGCGTTGCATAAACGCATTAATTTATAGCGGAATCGATTTACTTTGTTCGTGGCACAAAATGAACGGTCAACGTTTTTTTTCCCTAAACTCTTTTATGTCATAAATAGCGCACCGGTCGGCAATAAAATTCCGTAGTTACGAACGTCGAATTTTTCGATACGATCGTCCAAGTCACGTTGATGATCGATAATGATTGCTAACGCGAGTCGACACAATTATTCGGACTCGTCTTTTATTTCGTTACTTACCAATAATATACGTAACGTATAGCTCATACTTTCGAACGTTAAGTAACTCGATAGTTTTTAGTATGGCATTTACCGCGTGTATATTTAATTAAACGAAAAATTTTCGTTATTACAAACGCGTATTTCTGTCGGATAACTTTTACGCGTTATTAAATTAATCGTCGAAAGTCGTTTTAACGAAAAAAGAAAATTGCCGTTAGAAAGCCGGGTACGTGTAAAACGTCCGGATTACGAAATAACATAATTCAATTACGGGGGTGGCAGCGGGCATTCATTTCGAATGCACATAATGGCGCGAATGAATGAAGAAACTGTAGCGTCGCGGTTCTACAAAGTAGCTAAAAAATCGAAATTAATTCCCGCGAGCGTTTTGTACGTGGGGTCGAATCGAGACCGCGTCACCCCGTTTTCATCAAACGCCGTGTCGCCGAAACGTATATATTCGTTTATATCAATATATATGTATAAGCCCGTGTTGGCTATCGTAATTTACGTTTATGAAAACTGACGATTACGATATGACAATATTTCGGACGCGAGACGATAAATTACGACGACGATACGAAACATTTCAACTACGAAACACGCGGTTACGTTAAGACTTAAGGCGCGTGAAACGTTAATATGAGAGTACCTGTAACCACAACTACAGCCGTTATTGGAAAACGTTGCACCGAGATTCGAATCGTCAAACGCGAATTACGTCAGACTGCGAGCACGTTTCTATTGACATTCGAATTCGATAGTTTTTCGGGGTTATCGCCGTAAGTACGAGAAAATTATGCTTCTTCAAAATTTTTGGTTTTTTTTTCGTTATTTTCGTAACGCCTATTAAGTTACAATCGGTTTTCGACAATGGAATTTTGTTATTCAAACACGATTCATCCCGCGACGATCGAACGCGGCAGCAGTACGTCCACTCGTTAGCATTCCGAGAGTTTGTACGAAACGAACAAATCTCGAAATCGCCGTACTACTACGATACTTTTTACGGCATTCGTCGCGACAATACAGGATTTCGAAACAATAGTACCGGACGTACGTACACGGATTTCGCTCCAAATGACTAATTGTCGCGTCCGTCGACGGTCAACACGTCCCTTCATAGTTTCGAAAAATCGCCGTGTATACGCGATGTTCGCCGCTACCACGAACACAATACGCGCGCCGGTTCACGATTGGTTTTCACCCGACTTGCTCTACTAAATCTGTCCCAGTACGCTCGGATACGTATTCACGACGCGAACACGCGTGCAAACACGCCCGGTGTACCGTGTACGCAACAATTTCGAATTTGGACGTCGCGCCGCGGAAAATGCGGTATTCGAACGATTAACGTACACGATTGAGAACGAGATTAATTCGAGCGTCAGACTTCGGTACAACAATAATAACCACGAACATAACGAGCACGCGCGAACGCTCTAACTGATAAGAATAGTGACGGGCGTATATCTAACGATTACCCTCGTCCCCCGAGGGACTTCGTTGCGTTTATTTCCAGGCTTGGTCATTTGTATTTACGTGCATACGAACGGCCAAACGGACTCGCGATGTTTACGTAAACACTACGGACGAAATAGGTACGCCGTATTAGACCCCACACCGATTTTATTCGTCACGTTTTTCGTAAAGATATCTATCGGTATCGCGAAACGATATACTATAGGTACACGTTTAGTGCCATCCACGGACGTCACACGTCGCCATTTTTACCGTACAGTAAAAAGTTGATAGGCTTTTTTACATAATTAACGTTTCCTTTTTTCTCGTAAAATTCAAATTAAACGAATAAAATCGTTAATATAATTTCAAAAACCAGAACGCCCTTCGGGAGTAACGGTAATACAATATATGTCTCGCGTACAGCGAAACGTAATAATAACCCGACGATTCGCGTACGACAATAAATAATGATAGTACAAATATTCTAGAAAGGGAATTGAGGAACGTCAGTGGCCACAAAAATTGGGTATTAAATAATTAATTAAACCAAAAACGGTTTACTCCGAAACTCCGGGCTCATAGGCACACACAGTCTCATGTGGATACGGTAAATTAGTTCGATCGAAAGGCCGGGTTGACTACGATGACGGTTACCAACTACCCGTCGATGTACGTGTGTGTGATCAGTAGACCACGACGACAAACTTACACGTGGTTAAATCGGTAGATTTAGTCGTTAGTTAATAGCTCCTGATCGCCACCCACCGAATTAATACGACGAAACACGTTTAGGGCATTGGGGCACGATACAATGATAGAAGAAATATATCATTCGCGTTACCAACACCGTTAATCACGAGCGTACGATTATAAATCTAAATGTTTTCGTGTAATTCCCCCCGCCGATTGAGAGCGTTATACTACTTTGTATTATACGGCGTAATAATACGCTAAATAAGCGTCGCGAAGTCGTCACTAACTTAGCATTAGCCGCGCAATTGTCTAAATACTTGATATTTTTAAGTTTTCCGATAAATTCCTGAAGACATGAATATAAAATTGCGTTTTTCGTATAAAGAAACTAAAAAAAAAAAAAAACAATATCGTCCAAAATAATAACAAAACTCACGTCCGATGTCACAATAACAAAAATATTTGTCGACGTTTTTAAACGATTTCGTAATTTTTTTCGCGCATTTTCAATAGTTCAAAAATCAAATTCGGCTTGAACTGCGTAATATGGTCATAATATACGATATTATATATATTTACTCGTAAAACATAAAAAAATACCTGAATTATCTATGCTGCCGAAAAAAAGAATCCCGTAAATAAGTAAACTAACTCGAAAAAATCAATAACGTTTTGATTATTTATTTAAGTCCATGTTCGCTACTGAATATGTACGTACTCGAGATTTATTATTTTCTCGCGAAACAACAACAGTTTATCTTCGTTGGAGAAAATCATTTATACATATATACATATACACAGACGGTGTCACTACTACATAAAATACATTCCTCCATGTCAAAGTAAATACGCGCATACTCTATTTTATATTTAAACGCATATGTGCGTATTACAGAAGATAAAACAGACGTACAAATTTGAAAAAGGGAACGCGTGTGTCAGTACGTAACACAAGAAGTGCCTTTTAGTATAATAACGCTATTCGGACTCGATCAATATTGCGCGACCGCCTTCTACCTGTTCACTACGCTGTCTTTTGGAGTTAATCACGGACGTGCATTGTTTCGTTCGACTGATTGTCCTAAAACCAAAATAAAGGGAAATTTTTCCAGAAAAACATACGCTTCCATTTTATACTCCGATGTATTTCGACCCACGCCTTATATCACCTAAATCATTCGCGTATCTACCACCACCGAAACGCAGATTACTTCGCGATTCTTAAATCGCCAATTATACCGAATCTATACCGTTTGCTTCGCTTGATCACGACAATATGTATTTATAGCTGTGTGTTTGGTAACTGTTAAGATTTTGAACACGAAATAATGACCAAAGTACGCGATAATGTCGTACAAAAGTATCGTTAAAAATATTTGGTGAATATGACTATTCAGTTTACGCCAACTTTATTTCCGAAAATTCTTTTAAAATTAAATCCTCGACGACGAATTCATATTACTATGGTGAAACTTTGAGTACAGTTTTCTTTATGTTCGGCACGTTTTCCGTTATTATTATTATTATTATTATTATTATTTTAAACGTGAAATAACTATGAAAATAAAAAAGTAACATATAACGTAATTGAGAAAAACAATTCTCTATACTTGCGCACGTTACAATGTAATATTATAAAGATATACGGTCGTTATATGTTTATACATTTTTCGCTTCGTTCAGAATCTAAACTTTCAATAACGTTTCAATATTAAAATGAAAACAGATTACAAAAGTTTTGGAAATTCGTTTTAACTCTTTAAAAATACACTTGGACGAATTGACAGGTTATTTAAACTTTTTCGAACAAGCCGTATTATTATGTACAAATATAATATAACACTAATGATTAAGTACAACAACAACATCAGACAGACCACTATACACCGTGACAGATTTTTAAGTATATTTTTTTGAAAATGACGTGGTACATAAATATGGGTTTTTTAATTTGTCGTACAATACTAAGAGTTATGTTGGTAATTTTCGATCTAAAATCGAAATTGTTGGATCAATAATGCTACTCGAATAATATAAATCAATTTTAAATTCTAGCGAACTCTATGTAAGTACTTTATAAACAGGATAATTCATTAATTTCGTGGGTAAGTTTTTACCATTTTAAATATATAATTCAACCGGTACAGTAGCTAGTTTATACACCGACATATTAACACAACAACAAATAATAAATTATCTTCCGCGCAATTTAACCGACCATCCGACTACCGTAAAATGACAACAATTCCGGACAAATTTGGCGAAAAAAAATTTGTAAACGGTACTGGCGTGTCGAAAATGAAAATTTGTTACAAAACCTTGCAAAATCGACAGTGAAACCATAAAAGTGTACGATGTTTACTTAGAAAACACTCCGACCTCGCCTATTATACAACGACGCGTTTTAAATACGGTTCATTTTATTATGATACACCTACATAGAAACACGCCTTTGTATTGATTTCTTGGAAAGAAATGGACAGAGTCCAGGTTCGTAACACTGAATGTTCGAAAATAGGCATAACTACGGATTCTTTTAGCGAATTAACTACGAACCAGCGGCGTTTTAAACGAAATCGCCATAAATATGACAAGATACGCCAAAGTGTACAAAAATGAACAAGTCCAACATATTTCTTACTCGTCGTACGTAGCGTTGTCTAGGAAAAGGATAATTCGAATCGACGATTTCATTACCATCGGCCGTTATTACGGACGTATTGACGTCATGCGATTAATGTACGTTTTGAAAAATCTTAATTCTCGCTGGTTTTACGAAAATATATACGTAAACACGACCGTGATTTACGTAACCGAAACGCCGAAATTAGAAGGGCGTGGTAGGCGCAAACATGCGCTCATAAATTGACTCGTTGACCGCCGCGCTTTCCGAATCGCCAAGAGTATATAAAGCGATGTTCAAATAACGGGATCGATGTGATGACAACCTGAGCATTAGACCTTAATGTTCCAGGAAATCAAAACGGTTAATCCAGTAACACCACGATGGTTCCCAGTCTCGCGAAATAAAATCGTTCGTACTTACAGATAAATTACCTTAAACAACACATTAAATAAATATCGGAAAAAAATTATTGTCGTTCCGCGCACGAAAAACCGACGCGGTTAAATAATAACGTAAGACGGACGTAAAAAAATTTAAAATAATGTACGATGGTCGGACTACACGAACGACGAGTAAATAAGTTGGTAAATTCGAAGAAGATATACTACTGTCGAGAATAATTCGACTGGAAATGTTACCGCTAAACGCGCGTACACGGTCGAAATGGCCGTAAAAGGAAATTAAATTGAACAAGTCTCGTACAACTATGTTGGATAAGAGGCAAGTTAATGATTTTTCACACTGACCTAGATTGTTACTTCTGTCCGTTAATGTTATTTTCTGTCGGCGCGCAATTGCTGCGTGTTAAATAATAATGCCAATGGCATTTGCAATTGACCGGCTCTTGTCGTTTGTTGGGAATTCTTTTTTCGAATATCAATCGTACGGCGTTATATCCTAGTCCGATTTTAAATATCGAGGATACCGCGAAAATCGTGTAAAGCCGAAAAAATGTAACAGGTATTTTCTATCGTTTCAAATAGACTGTATAGTGTATAATAAAATGTTTAAAATACCGAATAAATTAATCTAAACGACAAAATAAAACATCTAACTATTAATGCCCATGGCTTTGACAACAATTGTGCTCATCCTATACACACCGATTACTGTATATTATAATACACACAACTAGCGCGCGCGCACACACACACACACACACACACACACACAATATTATTAGGTATGACATTATATAACGTCATTCACAAAGCACGCGACCTCATGTAATTATCTATCTCTCCGCGCTTACGGTTTCGTAATGTTTGACGTGCCCTAAGCTACCGTTCACCAATCGGTGCGGATGTGGAGGTTCACAATCTCACACTCAAGACATATATCCGCGTATAATTTCCTCCGAAACGTATATTACAGTAGCGGAATGAAGACACGAGCGCCGCCCTCTACCCCCCACCCCTCCACACCAACCAAAATATTATTTATGTTCGATCAATTTATCGACAATAACTTCGTATATTACGGAAAAAACAATCGGGCCTTATACATTCGGATCAGTTCACATTTTCGCCGAGTTTTATTAAATTATACATAAACTAATTAATGTCCAATGGGCTAACCATAAAATTACGTGGTACATACATTTTACTTGCCCGGACTTTTCACCGTACAAAATCATGTGGGACGCGTAGCTTCGAAAATTGCATTTTTATGCGAACAGTCGCGTATTTATTGTACCACGTTACCTACAGAATAAGTTAACGTTGAAAATATCGAATATAGATAATATTCTTCTGAAGATTGTAATTGTTAGATTAAAACCCGTCCAATTAAACACCTAGTGATACAGAGACATGCTTAATATTTATAGCGGACCGTTTAGTTTGTAATTATTTAAACACTAAATTGTAATCGTTTTGTTCGTAAAAAAATCGGCTTTCCAAAATATGTAACGGGTGTGTTTCTAAAAGTTTATTATTTCTAAGGAATAAAACGTTTTTTTTAAATGAATAACGCGTGTATTTCCTGGCGCGTTTCCGCGAGATTTTCGAAGTTTGGAACTTACGCGTGCCCTGATAATATTAAAAATTATATTACGTTCGTCACCGTCCATAAATTCCATATTATTGTTCGTTAATAATACCAAGAGTTACACACGGGTACGATTAATACGACTTTGTGAAACGAAAACTATGTCATGTGTATTTTCGACCGAAAATAGTAGTAATTGGTCGTAGTATTTTAGCACTTCCGGAAACGGCGATGAAAACTTTATTATTCCGTCAAAATTAATTTCAGGATAATGTACCGACGTATTCTATATGTTCGTACGTCCCCTGACCTAGCCGCCGCCGCCATCACCCGAATCACGAATAGTATATCGTCAAGCGTACAAATATATATTTAATCGAAACTTATTCGTGTGAATAAATATTAAGAACGTACTGCTGCTCCACCGCCGACACAACGCGACACTAATTTTTCCGTCTCTATTACGATCATTTTTCAATCGCGCTCGATTCCGATTCATTTATTCGCTAATTCCTTCGCCCACGATGTACAGTATACGCACAATGTCACGCGCCACAATATATTACGCGCGTGTACACACATATTAGCGTACGTTACGTATATAATTACCCGAATAATTTACGAACCCACTAGAACTTAACGTAACACCGCCCATAAACCCACCGCGCGCAAATCCTTAATTATGAGCCGAGTACAACGGGCGAAGTTATCCCGGAAAACTTTTCGAACCGTAATTACACAGACGCCGCAACGATAATTGTTGGCTCATGGATATCAACGAACCTACGCCACTGATCGTCGAATAATGTGTAAAAATGTTTCTCAGTCTAACACGACTACGCGAAATCTTCGAATACTAAAAAGAAACGTATAAAACCGTTATTACAGGCGTGGTGGAAGTTAATATCCATACATACATACATACATATATATATATATATATATATATATATATACAACGTACATTTTGATATGTACGAGAATTACGATAGTTATCTCGCTCAAATTCGAGAATTTTAAATCTAAATAAACATTAAATTACGTTGTCGCGTTTGTATTCGTCTAAATGAAACGGTGTATAATAATACGTCTCGTGAACATAAATTATATTACTGAATAGTCGGACACGCGTAACTCCGATTACACGATATAATACGACGACGTTACGACAATGTCTTTATCTATAATCTGCAGGACTTAAATGTTCCGCGCCCGTTAATCAGAGAAACCCCGGGGAAAATGACGATTTCGGTCAGATGGAAAACGAACGACTTCCTAATCGTTCGTAAATACGTTACGACGATCTCGTTTCGATTGAAATAATAATGTTCCTACGAGTAGCGGACTTTCGGCGCTTAAAAACAAATAACATAGAGCAATAATATAAAATTAATAATTCGACAAATTATTCGTAATAGCGCACAGTTTACAAGCCATATTTCGTACAACTAACATGTCGCGGTGAAAACATCGACGTGAATAAACGAACGCGTTTCGAAATTACGGTGATATTATTAATTTATCGTCCATACACGATTTTATCTAAACGTACACAAATGAACAAAACCGTCGCGTAGTTATTATTTTTTTTCTCAATACTATACGTCTGAAATGAATAATTGATATTCAGTGTTTACGCTCGTATTCGTATTCGATGTATACGGAAATATAAAATATTATAGCAACGGCGTGATTTGGTTTGTTTGGAGGGCAAATAACAATACGCGAATACGTCAGATATGATGTATTTAAGCGAATTCTGACGATATGCTATCGAGATGTAATGGAATAGATACACCAGAGATGTTTGAAATGGGAATATAAATAAGTGGTTTATTAAAATTGATATTATATAGTCACCGGTGCCCGGTTTTCGTAAACACAATGAACTAGACAATAGGATTTTTTGAAAAACAATCCCGGCATTTAGATCACAGAGGCGTTCAAATTTGTAAAATGGAAGTCAACTGTTGACATTTAAGGTAATTTATTCTTTAAAATGTTGTTATCAAACGGTATTGCATAAAACATAACAGAAGAAAACTATATTTTTAACTTTTAAATTCGATTTCTGATCTGCGCATCAGACTACAAATTACAGTGTTTACTTTCTGTAAAACGTAATATATTTCGTAGATGTTTTTATAAGTTTATTAATTCAATTTATGACTCCACTGACAACGTATACAATAATAATAATTACACGTTTAAAATATATATTATAAATCACTTTATAAAAACAATTTACTTGTATAGAAGTTTTGTTATTTGTAATAAGTAAATACTTTATACAAAATACATATTAAACAGTTAACAATGTAGGTAAATGACTTGTAAAAAAAACAAATATATATATACCATAAACAATACATATTAAATAATGAACTTTCGTCGGATTTCAACATCGTTGTTATTTTTACTGTTTATACTGTTACATAAACAACTTTGTATTAAGAATTATTTAACATATACATCTTCGTTGAATTTTTTTTATCATAAGGTGAGATTATAATATCTAATATAAAAACCACTATAGAACTAATCAGTATTTAATGCAAAACAAAAAACAATAACGATTTCTACTAAAAAAGGTCAACAAAATTTGACCCAAAAGTTGTTTTTTTTTAATAAAAAAGATTAAAACCATACACGGTAGTAATATACTAGGTAGATTACACATTAATATAATATAGTCCGGTCGCACTCCGTAAATACCCAAAAACAATGTGCGCACGTACATTTTTGCGGAAAATTGTGTTTTTGGCGAATTTGGGTACAATGAAAATATATGAAAAGATCATTTCGATGCACGATTGGATCGGTTTCGTGAAACTAACAAATTATGCGACCTTGAAACCACATAGTTATAGTACTGCTGCAGCAACAATTCATTGATCTCATATACACGACGCGTGTGTATGCTGTTTTTTCAATTCCAACAAAACACTAAATGAACGCTGAAGTATCTACGAATACACACATTCTACAGTGGTTCCTCAATTTGTATTACCCTACGACAATTCTCCGTTGAAATAATGAGTTATCTACGTATTTAGAAAATATATTCGTAATTCAAAGACAAATAAAGTCGTGAGTTATACGAGAATATTATAAAGACCAAAATATGTTTCTAGAACAAAATACGTTATTTTTAATAAATTATTTATTTGAAAATCTGTAGATATTTCGTTCGTTTCGCATCGATAAACTAATGATTATAACGTCGAAGCAAAATAATTTACACTTTTCGTAAGCAAGTATAATTAGGAACACATATTAAAAGTAATTATTTAAACAAAACCATACATTTACAGCTACATTTGGAATATCAAAATATAAGATAAATCCACAAAAATTTAGTAGAAATATATACAATGGCATTTTATTTTTACAAATGCGCTTAGTTTTAATACATTTATTATTTGTATTAATAACGTAAATAAAATTATATAGATATTGTTTTGAATATTTTGAATGTTTTAAATTTAAACTACAAAAATAATTTTCTCAAAAATAAACATAAATATAATCGAATTTAATCCATACTAATAATAAGCATAACACATGTATACACAAACTATTATAAGCGCACAATCAATGGCTGAACACTATTTGTCAGACGATGCTACTAAAAATATTCGTATTCTCGCTCATTTAAAACGCAAGTTATACAAAATGTATAATTTATTACCAAAAAGTGTAAGTATTTACTTTATTATTTAGTAAAATAATGTATTATAAAAATGAAAAGAATAAATGTACCAAAGTATTTCTTGACTTTGGATATCTTTTAACAAATTGTATGTATATGATATTCTGTGTGTAGTATGTAGGTGCCTCTAATTTAGTTGTAAGTTTTAAAACGACTTTAATTCTAAGACTACACTTCCAATACGAAATGTACAAAACCGGTTTTTAAATGTTCATAAAAACATTGTGTAGTAATATTGTATATACATATTGTCTGTAATTATTCTTTTTACACTTAAGTTATCGAGGTTTATATGTAAAATCGTTGATTACATAAATATATTGTATTGGGATATATATATATATATTTAAACATATACTATATTATATTTTAATAATCGAATCACATACAAAATCATAATCGACTCCGAGTTAGTTTGCCCATAAATTAAATCTACGATTCGACTAAGAGCATCCGCCATATAATATATATTTTCTAAATATAGAAGTTATATATAATAAAAAGTTATATAAATAATAAAGTTATATAACGCGTAGCTGATGTGAATACCTTTGTATTTAACTAAATTAATATAAAAATCATCAGCTATTTAGGTTGTCTGTAAACAACGTCCGAGAATGTTATTAATTATGAGATCATTTTTTTTGTAAATATAATTCCGAACGTAATGTCAAATAATTATCACACCGTGTATATAGTCAATTTTACTAAAACAAATATATGTCTGAATAACTCAATATATGAAGCCTAACTATAATAAAATAACTGGAACGATAATTAATGAAAGCATTAATATACTCATAAGACAAAAGCAAACGAGTCACTAATAAATGTATAACCATATACCATTGTAGGAAATAAGAATGTTCGTTGACATTTAATTATTTTACATATACAATGCGTCTATTTTCCTTGTACGCGCATGAAATAATAATAATTATAATAATAATAATACATATTTATAAAGTTACGATATAATATGTAATTGTTAATAATTACACGTTAATAACACGCCTGGTCAATAGATTGGACAAAATAAAATAAATACAAGTGGAACAATGAACCTTGAAATCTTTTGATTAACAATTTTGACTAGAGGAAAACAAAAATGTATCCAATAAAGCATTCAAACAAAGATTATGCAAGAGATTTTTTTTATTTACAATAGTTACTGTTATATATCACAAGATGTTCAAAAAAAAATTTATCACAGAAAATAAAGATTAATATTTTATGGGTACGCACATATTGTAAGTATCAACTGTTAAATTAATTTATATTTTTAACTTAAAATCACAATAACTTTAAATTATTCTATTATTCATTTACAGCGTTTAATTAATTTTAAATTGAACGATCCGCGTATTTGTAACATACTTATTTTGATTGAAACTCGAGTATTAATTATATTTTTATTTTAAAATACTTAACTGTTAAACTTATTGTTTCTTAATCATAAAGAACATCAATATACGAAATTTCGTATATTATGTAGACTACTTTAAAATGTTTAAAGAATAATATATTCTGCAGACCTACAAAGAGATAAACAAAGTTCAAAAATTATCCAACACCCAAGATCTGTATCCTATCTGTAGTTGCTTTATGTTCGCGTATTAAATTTTAATTGAAAATAACAATTCGAAATACGATAATAATTGAACGAAATATTATTAATAACGAATATATTATACTTTAATATAGTATTTTATTTCTATTTACAAAATATAATTCTTCATCTACTCCCTCGCCTCTTTCCCAGATATTTGAGGTCACCACTTTCGTCCGAAACTTTTATTTAACCTGATCTCACACATCATCCACGCACACCAACGATCCTCATATCACACTTAATCACATTCAACCACTGTTTCTTCGGTCTTCTTCCTATTCTTCAAAAATATAATTATCCTAATAAAGTCAAAAGTAACGTTTCATATTTACTATGGTTATTAATAAAACTATATTTCATACGCCATTCGTAAAAATAATTATTAAACAGTGAAACAAATAAATAGTTAAATAATTAACCACAAGAGTTGGGTAACTAATATTTCAATTTTGATATCAGTCAATGTATATATTAATTGTCATGCACGAGTAATTAATTTTTTTTCAACTGATATTAAATCAATTAATAATTAAAACTTTGTCTTCAATAATCTGTTAATAATAAATAAATGAATATTATCAAAACTGAAATCCATACAAAATTCCATGTATTATGAATTTTCAGTTCGTTTTATTTACTTATACTATATATTAAAATGTATTCATTTTGTTAATGTGTGTTAAAATAACATAAATTTTGTATCATTAAAATATAAATAAGCTTAGCATGCAATTTTTGGTTTTTAGAAAATACATTTAGCACTTAATATTTTTTCAAAATTTTATGTTACAAAATTCATATATCCTGATCTAAATATTCGTATATTCAATTTAAAAAGAGTAATTATTGAAACAAAATAAACATTTAAAACGAATTTTTGATCATTTTGAAATAAAATCAATAATTATTGCAAATTTTCTTAAGAATAACATTTAAAATGAAGATTTTAAAATGCTAACTAGACTAAAATTAGTATCGCATCTTTTACGGAACTATTATGTCTTTGCTAAAATTCTTTTAACTATACATATTTTAGCAACATCGAGTTTTCAATATATTAACCAAACCTCGATCAATGTTATAAAATATAATACAAATGACTAGAATTTAACAACAAATTTATTTAGTTATTTAACATTTTAGATCAAAACTGCATTATTTATTATGCAACAGCGATTAATTTAAAAAAAATAATTTAATTAAAGTCAATTAAAGTATAATATTTCTTTATACACTTTCTAATAATTATTAATAGTCATGTTGTTTAGTTTAAAATAACAATATGCATAATTATTTGCCAAAATTAAAAAATAATGGGTTAAATGAAGATCTATTAGCGTTCGATGTATATATAATGTAATTATTACTATTATTATTATTTTAAACCCAGAGCTGTAAAAATTGTAATTGATCGAAAACTAATAAATCATATGTATTTGATCAATTGAAACAAATAAATGTACGATTATGTTTTCTTAATTATATTATATATGCGAATAAGATTTTGATATTGACACTCATGTGTAAATGTATAAAGTGTACTATTTAAACACATCGTTACTAATTAAATACTTAATATTCAAAACTAATATAAATATAGTACACAAAATATGTATCACTGACCTTGACCAATTCCTTAAGACGTTCTCTGTTGTATGTGCTACCGATTTCCTCACCAAGTGCCCAGTCTAACGCCTTACTGATAGGCCAAGACAATGGAGTGGTCAATACCATAACAGTCTTTGTCACCATAATAGTCTTAGCACCAATTGCTAATCCATGTCGTGAACAGACAGCTTGAGGAGTGATTTCACCGAAAATCACGATGGCCAGTGTAGACGTAATCACAGCTACCAAGCCAGATGTTAAGTCGTCCAACAGAATGGTGAATATTGAATTGACCATGACGTTTCCCAATAGTATGCTGCACAGCAGGTAGTTACCATGTATGCGCACAGGAAGAATGGCTTTGGCGTATTTACGTTCCGCGTCCGTGCCCGTGTTACAGATGATTTTTAGATCCATTCGGTTCAGTGACATAAGGCCCAAGTTTAGACCAGAGAAGAGAGACGAGAACGATAGACATGTAAGGATTATGGTTACCTGCAGCCAGAAAGGCAGCATTTTTTCGTAAACAGCCACTTGTTTATAATAATCGCTACCCAGGTGCGTCCAAATAGCACCTGGTTTATCACTCTCTTTCGAGCAGAAAAAGTATGTTGTTCCAGCTTTACTGGCTCGCGGTAACATAATATTTATTTTAATCGTTTTTTGGTCTGGCTGTAAATCAGTAACCTGAAAATTTCAAATTTGTGAACATTAGGATTTCTTAACAATAATGATTGCAAAAATATAGGAAACTCTACCAATATTAAACATCAATGATGTCATAGATGGTACATTATCAAAATACATTTGACTTGAATAACTATTCTTTCATATTTAAAATGTTACTTTATGTGTAAAAATCATATGTATAAATCAAATATCAAATTACTACTAAAATAGGCGTTTTTTAAAATATCTAAAAATAAAACGTTTCTATTTAAATGACGTGATAAAATGAAATTTGACAAATCTAAGATAATATATACTGACAATTGTCAATATATATATATAATAAAATATTTTTTCGTACGTTAAAAATATATATTTACATTTATCATTCTGTGTTAAATTAAAAAATTAATGGAAAACAAAATTATGTACTATTACATACTTCTTGTAGGCCACCAGCGGGGAACTCGCAAGGACCCCCTCTTTCGCCAACTATATCAGTAAGAACAAATATCGTTTTATCCGTCCAGCCACTGCCAAACAAACGAAACGAAGCGTTTCGTTGGATCAGTAACTGTGGTACGCCTCGTTCGTCGTAATCAACCGCTGCTTCCGAGAACTCCACTCGCAAACCATACAGCTCAACTGGAGATATGAAAGCGGTACCTAATGGCGTGACATTTTTTAATGTAGTCCCTTGTTGCCTTTTTTGTCTGCCAGAAATAAAAAAACAGAACAATTCCTTTTAAAATATGTTGTTCCATTAAAATCAATATCAAAAAAAAAAAAATAATAATAACGAGTCATTGAAGAAAGTGTCAAGATTTTGTTTTATATCCCGTGAATTTTAAACAAAGAAAAATAACATATAATAAGGTTAGTAATCATAGATCTAATAAATTGCCTCACAATTAATCTGCAAAGACAAATACTAAATCATTAGAATTGAATATCAAATACTCGTAAATTATAACGCGGAAATAATAATATATTTTATTTCAATCCTTTCCATGAATCTATTAGCACCACAATTTATAGTGAAAAATATCGGTTAGTTAGGCGACAAAAAAAATAGGTCAGAGAATACATCTTTCCGCAAGTTATTCAATCGTTGTATAATTTTTTTGGTTTATACATATATTATTCCTACAAATAATCGAATATTATTGTTATACGGTTTATTTATCTTCGTTTGTTTGGATTTTTGAAGCAATTTATTAGTTGATTTTACAATATACATTTAATTTAATCGACGTGCACGTATTTGATTTGTAATATTCGTCGAATGTCATTTTTCGAATTAGAATATTTGGAATTCCGGAGTGCGAAAACACATCGACAATTCGATTGAATAATAATCATTCGTATATTGTTTTGGAAGCGTATTGTTTGAAGAACCCGGACGTCATATAATATTATAATTATTAAGAGTCGTCGAAAGCGAATCGTAATATCGAAAATCGACATGAATTGTTCGTTCACGCCATGCTATACCGTCGAAAAATGAAACCACTACTATTTCAAATCCATCTAGTATTACACAGTATTATACAGAAAATGTTGAATTAATAACAACCGTGAAAACAATACCGGAATCGTAATACTTTTAGATACGAATACCGAAATTTTTGATCGAAAATAATACCGATTGCCGGGATATCAAAATTAATTAAATTAGGTAAGCTACAGCTATTTACGAACACAATTTGTAATTTAAACACATAGACGGCATCCGACGTAATTTGTAATTAAATATTTTGCGGCACGTAATTTACCCATCCCCGACGACTGATAACTAGTGAACAACGACTTAAGTTGATTTCAACGATACTCGATGTCAAGACCAATACTCACCTGCTAAGCGGAAAATCTTTTGAATTTTCGGCAAATGGCTGCATGTCGGCAAATCTGATAATTACTGAATCACCTTGATTTATCCATCGACCTTTATCGCTGGAACCGTTCAATCCAGCGGACGATTTCCGCGTTTCGTACACGCACAAGTACACATTTCGCTTTACAAAATCCGGATCGAACTTGAACGTACTGCTCATCAACAAGTAAGTACCATTTGTCCATAACTAAGCAAATCAAATAAATTAAAACCCATATAGTACGCTACGGGTAGAGTCAGACGAATCACTTAAATTTTTTTTTTTTAATAAATAATATAAACCTACTCCGCAATTATTGTATTAATATTTTACAACTAAAAATTTTAAAAATTGAATTTTTTTTCCAAAATTCAAAATAACTATTTTATGAATATGTCTTTAAAAAAAATTACGTTAGAAATTTCTATTAGACATCAGTTCTTATTTTTTGAAGTTTATGGAAACGTACATTTTTTTAAATTAGTAGTATATCAGAAAACTCGACAAGCTAGTAAAATATATGTGGACCGTTATGCTGCAAGAAATTATCATTTGCATACATTTCATCAACTTTTAAAAATGAAAAACTAATAACGTGTGAATTTCTATTCACGATGATATGCAAATTCGCACTCGGACATTTAGTTGATCTGTAAATCATAAAAAAACACCATACCAAGATCACATTATTTTCTAGTCATTGATTTGTTTATCTTATCTTATCATTTCTGAACAATAAATTTTATTTTAATGACGTTGAAAAATGTGAGCGATTACGCAAATATGAATATTTTAAAGATTTGAATATATATTAACCATAAAAATAAACGATGAAGTGGTAAAGCGTTTTCTTATATTTACGCAAATCCAAAACTCCATAAAACAGTTACCAATTACATTACTAATTGTATTATATAGCGTGTACAGAATGAAACGAATAGTTAAATCATATTTCAAACGTAATTATAAGCAGAATAATCCTAAACAATCAGATTTCAAAATACTCATTTTTAAAGCAGTATAATATATCTTATATAGATCTTCGTCAATACTTATTTATTAATACGCCTTTTAAAGTACCAAGCCGTTTGCTTCACATAGTTGAGAAAATTTAGGCTTCAGGCTTTCATAAGAAAGTGTCACAGATAAATCGTTAAAATGTAAAATGTATTTAAAATGTTAAAGCTTCCCATGAAAATCCCACATTTTCAGACAGAGCGTAAGATTTAACTCAAATAAAAACAATTTTAAGGTGAAAATAAAAGCGATTGATCCAGTATTATATTCCCTAACAGTAAAACCAACTTCAAATAAAAAAATATTTGAGATGTGCTTTATCAAAAACAAAATCTATTACTGAACTCGTAAAACAACATTAATTTTTACCATCACACCAATTGTTTCATTATTTATAAATATTAGTCTGTAATTAGTATTATAATGAAAAAAATCATAAATAATAATGTACTAATAAAATATAAGTAAAAATTAATTATTTTCTGTTTTTTTGGTAGAAAATATAAAAAATATAAATTATTCGAACAAAATGTATACTATATATTAAAAGTATATACTCGTATAATAAAATTGTCTACTTCGTGTCTAATATTGCCATAAACACAAAAAATAAGGTTAAATAAAACAAGGGATAGTCAATATTTTTACACATCTAAAAATGTGATTTAGAATAAAAAATATTGATAATCTCTAATTTAGGGTCATATAATTATCATCAGAATCACGAAAATAATAACGATTTTTGAAACTCTTTCTTCTTCTACATATCAATTTATTTTTTAACAAAAATAAACGAATTAAAAATAAATACTACGAACAGTAAATAACATTATTATAGAATATAGATACATTGAAAAGTATTGATTTGTAACAAAGGCGCTGTGCCCTACTAATATACACTGGCAAGGAACACAATATTAGTAGAAGTACAGAAGATATTTCTTAAAAAAACAAGTTTACACTTATACATGCTTGTAAAATACTATTCGAAATTAGAATATCTGAATTATTTTGATTTATTCGAACGTTAATTTAAAAGTTTTATTTTATTCGAATATGTTGTAAATAAAATTAATATGTAGATATTATTATTTCAGTTTTAGAATAACTAATATAGATAATATTAATTTCCAGCCATTATTTTAATAAACTACTTTTTTTATTATATTATATTAAATTATATAAATTGCATAGTTGGAAGAACTATTTTCATACTGAATATTTATTTTCGAGCAGTTGACATATTTTTATGATCATGATATTATATCACTCTTGTAAACTAACTAGACTTCGTCATTTGGTTTTAAAAAGTATCAATTACACTCTATTGCTGATATTGATACAACGAGTATTAAGTAAATATCTAATACACTGAAAGTGAATTATTATTATCTATAGTATGTTATTGATATCGCTTTACATTATGCTTAAATCATAATTGTGTATATAAATCCTACCACTATGTACCACAATCGGGAAATAATAGACAATAATTATTTAACGCTGAAAAGTCACACCATTGTCAAAATATTTCAACCATTTGCTTGTAGGTATTTTACATAAAAATACATTTAAAAGAAAAAAATATGCAACAAAAACAATTGATTCAAAATTAATCATTTTATTTACACACATTCTCATAAATAAAATACTGTTTTTTAATTAAAATATGAAGTAGATATTATAAATTTTATTTTGTAAACATTTTTTTAAAAAAAGCCTATATATAATTATATACAAGTATTGAATTATTGAAATTTTAACCGAACTTTTAATAGTTTAAACATGTTTAAACCTAGACATTGAAAGGGTTAGATTTTTATCATTGTACCTTATGCATATGAGCTTCTAAAAGTTATCTATAAAATATCCATAAACACATATGAATATATTAACATACATTTTTTTCTTAAAAATGTTTTAGTGTTAAATACCTAGACTTTCAACATAAATTATTAGTTAAAATCACATATTAATTTCTATAAACCACTTTGTCAGGTGTAAATAGGAAATAAAGTATACAAGTGTATACTTATAAAGGATTAGACCAGATCCTAAGGACAAGATGATACTCTACAATGTGTTTAATCCCGTGTATAGTGTCAAGAGACAAACAACAATACTGTACTTCAGTTTCCCATCAAATAATAATAACAAAAATTAATTATTTGTCATACTAATAATGAAAAGTAAAATTGTGTTTACATATAAATGTTTACCTACCATTAATTATTTAGTTTAAATTTAAGAATTTAATATATTTATGAGCATAAAATATACTTTAGGACTCTAGGTAATTATCAAAAATTTAAGAATTATCTATGCTGTTAACTATTTACTTAATATTTTTTAAAATTGAAATATATTCATAATTATTGCCCGTTAGACCTTAGACTACAATACTTTTGCAATTAAGTATAAAATGTAGACACTTATGTGAATCATTTTTAACAATATAAATACGGTACTATTAATGATACAAATGGATAATTATCAACATAATTAAATGTGCTAATAAACATAAAAAAAACATTTTTTTTTCATTATAGACAATACAATGGCAGAAATAACCTATCTTAATTTTTTTGAGAATGCCATTAATTATACTTAATTATAATAGATTCTAAAATTAAAAATTTAACTTTTTCTTTATACTTAACAATAAACATATAATATTGTTAGTAACATTAATTAAATCATCACTCAATTCAATTTTGTTTTTAACATACAAATTAAATCTTCAACAATAAAAATTGTTTTAATGAAAATAACTTTTATTATTTCAAAAGCCTTTTAGATTGTAAAATGAATTTTAATTTATTATTAAACCATACTATATTTACAATTAATATTGCAATAAAATAGGTACCTATGATACAAATATTTGTCGTTTACCTTCTGCGAATTAAACTAAAACTAGAAATAAAGAATTATATAATATAGCGTACAAAGTGTTAAGTTATAATTTAAAACAATTAACATAAAAAATAAACATTGAGATACTACATCAACAAAACATTTAAGAAAAGGTAATATCAAATGATTAAAAAAGAACCCATAATAAACTTAATAAATAATATTATAAATAAATAAGTAAATATATATATTAACTCTATTTGTAACATAAAACATTTTTTCAGACGTCTAAATTTTTTAATATCAAAAAAATATCTTAGATTGTAAATAAAAAATAATAACAATTTATTAGACATCCAGGAATTCGGTTTTTAGCCATTTTTATACATAGTAGGTACACAATTTCAATCTATGTTTCACATCTTTTACTAATCACCAAAATGAACGATTAAAATTAAATTAAACGATTAATATATTTATCAATTTACTTATTAAGCAAACTTATATTCAACAAAATTAATAAACTATTTAATTAATAAACTAATTAATAATTAATAAACTATTAAAAAGTCATCGCATAATATATATATATATATATATATATAAAAACTATTTGGATATTACCTACAAATTTCTGTAAATTTCGAAAACTTTAAAACTTAAAAAAGTAAAGAGGAATCACCGCAAGTACCCATAATTAGTAAATAATTTATACTCGAATATATCACGTTGGAAACGTTTCAGAGGTTTTCTTGTAAAAACGAATTACCTCTTTAAAGATGAAGTGGTCAGAATCAATACGGTTGTCTGCGGAGTTTTTGTAACACTCCGAGCCACGTAACCCAACTGTAAACGTAGGCTTGATCTTGGTGTTTTCGTTCAGCCCATGGCCGACAATCGCCAATGTTAACTTGACATGCAAGCCAACAGTATTGCCGTAGGTAAGAAGCTTCGTGCGGTTGACCACTTGCACAGAACTCACTGATGAACCGCTATACGACGCCGAAACGAAGACAAATCCAACACACAACAACAGAACGAGCGTTAACGTACTTTTTTGGCCGTGCACAGCCTTCATTTTACGGTTGCGAGACGGTCGCTGACCACCAAACTCGAAGACGGACTACACGCGAAATCGGATCGACAGATCGAGGGACACAAACGCGAACGATCGATCGTTAACCACGGACGAGCGTTGACAACTCAGGTACGTGCATCGTGGATGGCGACGAAGAACACGAATGGTTCGAATTTTGTATTGGCAGTACCGAGCGGAATTTTTCGGTTTTAAACGAGACGAAAAAACGCACGGTACCCCACGCACACAAACGGGTGTGCGCCCGCTCGAAGTTGGCAGGCGGGAGCTACGGAACAAGGGAAAAGAAATATTCACATGAAACACGCGAGCATAAACACCGACAAGCAGCGTGTGACTGAACGTCGGGAAATTTTATACGAAAATACGGAGCACAGCGAGCAGAGAAACAGGCTGAGCCGAAATGTGAAGCCCGCACGTCCGTGTGTAGTGCGCGAACGAGTATTCCGCAACCACACCGCCGCAATAACCATCGAATACTACGGAGTTTGTCCTGTCGAGCCGGCGCGCGCTGCCGTGCCACGACCATAGATAACGTGATTCATTCGTTATCTATGGCTTCGACTACCGTGCGCGTTGATAAGTGATAACGAATTATCCGTCTTTCGCGTACCCGATTCTATCGACGCCCATTAATAATTCGTTGCCCGTGTTTGAACTGATGTTGAACGTCAAATCACTATCGTGAAATAATTTTACGTTTCGACCGTAGCCTACTTACTGCAATTTAAATAAAACTCGATCGACGGGCATTACAATTTACTACGATATAACAGTCTACGTTCTCCGACGGCCAATAATATTTCAAATATACCGTAAGGTATATTCAACGACGCCTTAAATCATGTTACGTGCCTCTCAATACATAATTGGTTCAACTTACCATCCACTCAAGAGTTCCGAAACTCAGGGTCCCAAGAGATTAACATGAAAACGTATTTAAAAAATACTTTCGCTTTACCCAATAACCTCCAACTTTGCGTACTTTCTAAATATGACTTAATCCAGTTACATATTTTTTTTTATAGCGACACGTATATGGAAATATTCTAAAATTCAACTCTGAATTATGGTGCGAAAATTAAGATCCCTTTCCAAATGTAAAACACACACCTAAACAATTTTAAAATATGAATCTATAGAAAAAAAAACTGATTTACTAATAGATAGAAAACATATTCTTTTGGTTCGTAATATTTTATAAGAAAACCTTTCATTTAAAAAATAAAAAATTATGTTTATTCGTTCTTATATAAATCTTTTGGCCAAAAATAAACTTAATATTTTAATTATAAAACAGATACACTTAGTCAATATCAAAAATATTAAATTCACATGTATATAAATACTAAATTACAAATCAAACTAGAATATAAGTATTTTACAAAAAACAAAATATTAGAAAATTTGAATTTTTTATAAATTAATTACTTTGTTCAATAACGATATAAAAATTAAATTCTCTATACTTCTTATAAACAATTTTTGTATATTTTAACGAGAAAACTTAAAATTATAATTACAGTCAAATTTGCTTATAACGATCTTCAAGGGACATAGAATATTAGATCATTATACTAAACTTCGTTAAATCTGGATAAAAAAAAAAACAAAAAAAATCAAAGTATACATAAATATACTATGCATAAAATGTTTTTTGTTTGATATATTTATTATTAAATAAACCTTAACACACAGAAATTTTATGTGAACCTTATAACATAATTTGGTCTTTTGATTTCTATATGGTGAAGGGTAGATTGGCTAATTTTTATTCAACATTTTTAAGACAAACAGAAACGTTGAAACTCATATGATGATAGAAACTGGTGTACATATAGATCTTGTTATATGTATTTAATTTCATAAATTGGCTTATTAGCATTTTTCCATTTGAAATTGTTGGGTTTACCATTTTTTCATACTTTCAATAGCCACCTCAAAAATATCCATTAGTGATTTCATTTGATCATCCACATAGGTATGAATAACTAAAATCACATTAATACCTTTAAAAATAATAATAAAAATGATTATACATAGTATTACATTTAATAAAAATGATATTTATATACTTACATAATTAGTTTTTTGAATATTGCATATTACATAGAAACATTAAATGGAACTAAATTAATTGTTTAAATTAGTAACAAAATTCCCAGACATATACATAAATCAGCTAATCTGTATAAATAAAAATATATTACTTGATTAAATTAATTAATTTGAAAGTTTTACAATTAATTTGTATAAATAAACTATTAGTAATTATATACTTTTATTTACTCGAGTTCACAGCTACACGTCTTTTTTTAAATAAATTATAAAAAAACCCAACTTTAATTGTAATGTATTGGTTCAAGTTCAAATTTTATTAGAAAATAATATTTTTTTCGCGGTAATAATTTTTAAAATACTAAACCGGATATTATAACATAAATTAACCAATTATAACTTTTCAATCAATTCTTACTTGAAAGGTATTTCCACTAATTTTAATTCTTTGTAGGGTATTTTATACTTCTAGTTTAACGTTATATCATACAAAACCCATGATATACAGAACCTTTTGAACAATTTGTTTAAGCATCATTGATCAACTTTTTACTTGTATAATTTCTAGCATGAAAACAAAAATTATTTAACTTATAGTTTTTAAGTTATATTCTACATAAAAAACAACAATCTGTTTATTAATAAAATCAATTGTATAACCAGTTTTACTTTATATAGTATAACAATTTTTTAAAAAGTCTAATAATTGAAAATAATTTAACAAACCTTTTATAATTAAAGATTTTATTTCCACACGAATTACTGTAGACTTTGCACCATTTAAGTCCAAGTTAGTTTCTGGTATTTTTCTTTATTTTTCTAACGTCCAAATGTCTTTTGGTTCTCTAAAATTTATATAAATGTTTTACTTAAAATTAAATCGATGATCTATTTTCAATATTTATTTCATAAGTATTTCAATGTATTTATTTTTAACTATATATTACTTCAACCTTACCAACTTTTTTTTCATATTCGTACGACAACGACGAAACTATCAGCACAATTGCGAAACGTTGTTTTCAATATGGCAAATTAAAATTGAAAACTAATTAAGCACCGAACTTCATATTTTTGTGTTTGTAAAAAATTGCTATCACGAATTAACAAAAAATAACCGAATCGTAGACAGATGATAAATAGTGATAAACGCGGATATATTCATAATAATCTTATCACAGCCCATCGAAAATCCAAAAATGGTTTATTAGATAAAAATCCAATAAAATTATAATGTCGCAATTTTCTTTCGAATTCAAATAAATGAATTATTGCTGTTACGTTTACTCTCTCCTTGAAATATATATTAATACGGTTTCATTATATTTCTAATCAGCGCGTACATTCGCAACCATGTAAGTGTTACTTAAATAACTTACGTTATTTGTTTCAAATATTGCATCTAGTGCCTTATTCCCATTTATATTGTAGATTTGGCGTGTCATTTTGAGAAACATGGACACCAATCAATTAGGTAAAAATGCTAAATTAGCAGCGACCAACTATTTTACAAACA
This sequence comes from Geopemphigus sp. TES_GeoC_2020, assembly GCA_025469175.1. Classification (NCBI taxonomy): domain Eukaryota; kingdom Metazoa; phylum Arthropoda; class Insecta; order Hemiptera; family Aphididae; genus Geopemphigus; species Geopemphigus sp. TES_GeoC_2020. The sequence continues at coordinate 16,437 of JAIPRN010000981.1, read as the reverse complement.
TGCTTAAAAAGCCAGGCCAATTGGAGAAAGTTGAACAGTTGAAAACTCGCATATCACGTAAGAAGACCTCTACAGAGGCCATGTTAAAAACAGCGATGCAAAGTCAACTAGATGGTGTGACAATCGGCATTGAACAACTTAAAATTGCTTTAGATGATATCCATAAAGTAAAAACTAGCCTAAGTCAGACGAAAAATTCGTTTATACCTTTGCCATCCCTTGGATATAAGTTGCAGGATATACGTATAAAGCACATGCAACATTCTCAATATTTAACAGCTAATGAAAATATGAAGCATTTGTTTACAGTACCTGAGAGCATTGAGAAAACCAAACAATGGATAAATGATGGAAAATTTTTGCACGCTCACCAGTGTTTAATAGACTTGGAAAATTCTAGAGATGACCTTTTATTTGAGCTGCATAAATTACCTAATCAAGCTCCCAGTGATAAAGTATTACTTAAAGCGTATTTTGAAGATGTTGAAGTCATGTCTCATATGTTGGCCAAACAAATTAAATTAGTTTTAAGCAGAACATTGAACACTGTTAGGAAAGAGCCAATGGTGATTGTCACTGTGTTACGAATAATTGAACGCGAAGAACGCGCCGATACATTCGCTTTAAATCGTCAAAAACAATCTGGATTTATACCACCTGGTCGTCCAAAAAAATGGAAGGATATGGCGTTTGATATACTTCAAAAGTCTGTTGATCAAAGAATTGAAGGCACTCAGGTCAATGAAAGATCTGATAATAAAATGTGGCTTGTAACATATCTGGAACTTTGTCGACAATTAATTCTTGAAGACTTGAGAGTAGTAAAAATACTATGTGTGCCATGTTTCCCCCCAACATATAATATTTTTAATAAATTCGTTCACATGTATCATTTTAGCCTTTCAGAAAACTTGGAATCTATTATATCAAACGGTTTAGAAGGTAACGAATATGTAACAATTATTTCTTGGGTGTCTAACACATATCCTGGGTTAGAGCTGATGAAACATCCAGAATTAGATATTGATATTGATGAGATTGGTTCGTTATTAAAACCATCAGTAATACATGAGCTACAGTCAAAATATTTAGATTATATACGAGGCAATTATAAGGAATGGATGTTGAAAACTTTAGATGCTGAAAGAAACGATTGGTACAATGGTACTTCACCTGAAATTGGTCCTGACGGTTGTTTTCATACTGCTGCTCCTGTTATTATATTTCAAATGATTGATCAAAATTTGCAAGTTACAAAAACAATCACTGAACATTTAACACAGAAAGCATTGATATTTAGTGTAGATAGTGTCAATTTATATGGGTTGTCTTACAAAGAGGCAGTTATCGAGTTCAAGAAAAAACACTTTGAGGATAGAAGTAAGGTACCATCATTCACAAATTGTATAATTACTGTTCTCAATAATTGTCTGCAGTTTATCGAGTTGGCATTAGAAATGAAACAGCATTATTTGAATAATAATTTTAAAGACCAATCAAATACTGTTTATGAAAATCTGATAAAAACTTTCCAAAATCTTAGAGACGAAGCGGCACAATTTCTTTTGGAAGAGGCTTTCCTTGATCTAAATTCTCACTTCCAAGATTTGATAACTGTCAAATGGTTAAACAATTTCATTTCTATTGAAACAATTTGTGTGACATTAGAAGATTATTTTCAAGATTATATACATCTGAAACCCAAAAATTTAGAATATATAATTTTAGAAGCAGAACATATTATAGTCAGACGGTATATAAAAGCTATGTTGCAGAAAAAATTGACATTCAAAACGTACGAAGAACGTCGTACAGCAGCAGATAAGATAATAAATGAAGTTGAGCAATTGAAATCATTCTTTGTACGTGTTGCACCTTTAGTAAAACTAGAAAAAGATTCCCCTTTTGATGCTATTGTAAAGTTATCTGAAGTCTTGAAAAGTGAAGATTCTGAAATACTCTCTCTAGATTTACACACATTACTAAATATATATCCAGATATCACTGAAGACCAATTGAACAAATTGTTAAGCTTAAGAGGTGATTTAAGTAAATCAGAGATACGTGAAAAAGTTCATTACGTAATGAAAAGTAATAAGGAAACAAATTTTACATTGACCAAAAGCATATTTCAGCAAATTCACTTGTAATATAAAAATAATCAACAAATTTATACATAGTAAAAATTGTTATAAATATAAGTTTGTATAATTTTTTAAATATATATTGTTTAACTATACATTTAACGCATATTTTATTATTAAATAATTTTGATTTTTAAAATTGACATGAGATATTGGTTCATACATACACACACACATATATATATATATATCTAAAGAAAATAAAGTAAAATGCATAATAAAATTAATGACCAAGATTCATCATATTAACATTATAATTATAAAATATAACTTAATAATTTTGATTAAACTATCAATATAAAAAAATATGGCTTTAATTTAGATTAAAAAAATAGAAATAATTGATATATCTTTTAATGAATACAAAGATCATATTGTTAACACCATTCTACATCCGAAATGCATTTGCCTTTAAACCACTTATACATTAACCGTGATTTTAAATTATAACTGCTTAAATCTTCAGAGTTGTTTAGAAAATTTGGATTCTGAAATATAAATTTTTTATTTCTTATTGATTAATACGTATTATATATATATACATGAAATATGGGAGGTCTTTGCTGGACCTTATATATATATATATACTACTAACTTATACTAGGTGTATGCATAAGTTGTTTCCAGTTTTTGGTAAAAAAAACACATAATTTTCAATGAAAATTAATTTTTTTTTTATTCAAAATATTGGCCATCGCTTTCTACATATTTCGCCCATCTTTCAGGTAAATTATGAATACCATGCCAGAAAAACTGCTCGTCTTTTGTGGCAAACCATTCGTCATGTCATTTTCTAACTTCCTCAAAATTGCCGAAGTGCTGCTCTATGAGCGTGTACCTCATTGATGTGAAGAGGTGATAGATGGCGCCAGGTTGGGGAATACAGCGGGTGTAGAAGGATGTCCCATCCAAACGATTTCAAGGTGTCTTTCAATAGTTTTGCTGTGTGAGACAATACATTGTCATGTAACAAAATCACTTTGCCATATCTTCTGGCCCATTACGGTCATCTTTTGATTAATGCGTGATTTAAATTAATCATTTGTTGGCGATAGTGTTGTGTATAAACGATTTGCCGGGCTTCAAGAGTTCATAATACACAACATTCATAATCCCACCCCACCGGACATAGAGCATGGTCTTCTTGCCGAAGCGATTTGGCCTTGATATTGATAGACCGGCTTCGCCAGGTGAAAGCCACAATTTTTTCTGCTTCGGATTTTCAAAATAAATCCGTTTTTTGTTACCCGTTACAATTTGATACAAAAATGATTTCCTTTCGTGACGTTGAAGCAAGCATTTCACAAGTGACTGCAATTTTCCATTTGATATTCATTCAAATTGTGTGGGACCCATTTACCGAGTTTATTGATCTTTCCCATTGCTCGTAAACATCTGCTGATTGTTTCTTGTAATACATGTAATGCTTCTGCTAATTGCTGTTGAGTTTGAGTTCGATCATCATCCAATAACTCCTACAATTGCTCATCTTCGTATTTTTGTGGTCTACCAGCAAATGATGACTTTTAATAGTCTTTTTCTTTTGATTAAATAAGAAAAGCAATGCATGCCATAAATGTTCTTTTTCAGGCACAAAACTTGACATGATCACTGAACGATAAAACAAAGATGCAAGTTTTTGGCCGACTCTACTTGTGTGTTTGTAGTTTTATGTCAGACAAACAAAATGACGTATGTTTCAAATGAATACGCCGTGTATTTTTTGCTAGCGCCATCTCTTAATTAAACCGGAAAAAACTTATGCATACATCTGGTATATGTTATAAAGAAAAACTAAAATTATGTTTATAAATTTAGCTTTAGGCTATTATAATTAATTATAAAAGTATAATAATTACAAATTTTGGTGGGAAAACACGTTTGCAATCATGACGATTAATATATTCTCGATAAGCATTTGTCAATTGGACTTTGGTATCTTTATCCATACAAGAGCTACATAAAAGACATTCTTCAGATTCACATAAATCACAATTCATTAAAGAACACTGTTTTGGGTACGCTATTATATTTTTCGTTGATACAGCCATTTTCAGACTATCTTCTTTTCTAAATATTTAAAATTAAAACATATTTTTATATAACTAAAAATAAACTAAAATGTCAAAAAAAATGTTTAGTTGTTGCGATAATAACTTATTGCTATAGATACATATCAAATCTTATGAATGATTAATAGTCAATCTAACCGTTCAAAATTAGTCAATCCAACAATTGCAAACAAATTGAATAGCACCTGTTCATAAAGCAAACGATTTTGTGGATAATGAGCTGATGACAAATTTGGTGACATATTAACCTAGAAATAAATTTATAAAATAATTTAATTATTAATCTAATTAAATTTAATTTTAATCTTTTTAGCCATCGGTTAAATGTACTATTTTAACATAAGCATAGAAAAAAGTATAACTCACTTCCATTATATATACATTCAAGTCATTATCAACAACAAAATCAAAACGCACCATTTCAAAAAAGTTGGTTTTTGACTTATAATTTTTCATTAAGTTTATTATCGCAGATTCTTTTTCTAAACAAACCACTCGAATAGCATCTTCTAATTTTTCCCATATTTTAGAAGCGTTTTTTCCTGTAACAAAAAAATGATAGCGCTTAATTTTTATATTAATATAGTTATTCTTTAACTTGATAATCACCTAAAATAGCCAAGTGAGATTCAACAGATATTTTCATTGATGCACTTTGACTTACATAAAACTTTTTTAATGATGGAACTTTCCATATTGGTAAATAATCGTCTCCTATTACATATTTTTCTATATTTTTTGGATCAAACGGATGATATTTTTCTGTACAAAATCTAAAAATATATCTAACATTAATTCTAAATATCTTAATAGTATTGCTCATAATACATCTGTATAAAATATGTATTTATATTAATTTTGTAATAAATCTTATTGTCTATCAAAAATTGGTAGGTAGATAAACAATGCGATTTTATAAGACATAAATCACAATAATTGTAAAATTCTACTGTTTAAAATAACATGGTTGAAAATAATTCAGAAAGAATAAAAATATGTAATTAAAAAAAACTTTCTACTGTAATAATATTTGTGGCTAATAAAAAAAAAAATACAAAATTTGGAAAAATTAAAGGAAATAGCAATGGCAGCAAAAACTTGTAAACTATTGGAAGATAAATGAAGAAAACACTGTTTTTAATTACTTTTTATGCATATAAAACAGGTTTTATGTTCTCTTTTTTCATGAATATAAGAAAAACATTAATTTTTACACTTATAGTACGGTAGAGATTTTGTTTTGTATGTTGAATTAATTTTGTTAGTTAACTTAAACTTTAAAATTCTATTTCCGCTGTTAAATATTACCAACACAAAGATAGACTGCAAGTAGAAGACTCAATGGGCCTTGGCTGCTAAGAACAATTTGCAGTCAACTGATTTTCATTGGCTCATGAATTTCCTATTGTGGTATTACCAAGTATAATACATTATTTTAGAATATTATGTCTTAAATGAAAATGTTAAAATTAAAATTTCACCTATGTTATAAGAATATATATTAAAAATAATAATTAAGACTAAAAACCAACCTTAAAGCACTACAATTTACATGCCACGATCTGATTTTGTTTTGGATAAAATTTTAATTCTAAATACCTCACCACCAACCTAAAGAAAAAGTCATAACAAGCATCAAGAAAAACCCAATAGTTAGTGAATATTGTGTTAGAAGAATATTAATGAGAAAAAAATCAAAATTTTATTTGATTACAAAGATATAGTTTTCTTATATGTTCATAATTGGCATATAGAAAAACATACAAATTTTGGTTACATTATTAGTAACGTAGAAAAAAATTATTTCACATGTTTGGCTTTTTTTTTAAATAATAAAATTTAATTGAATAAAATACCTAAATAAAATGTCTCCGTTGTAAATATAAACTCTAAGTGGATCAATTGATGTGATTATTGTATAAACTCCAATATCAAATTTATATCCATCAATTAATAAAGGATTTTTAATATATTCTTGAATAAATGTGCCGTTTCTATTAAAATCTAATTCTTCCAACGATTTGATTTTAATACCGCGATGATTATTTTGTTTTTGAACAAAAAGTTTATTAGGATTATTTTTAGCCTAAAACAATAATGGTAAATAATTGATAATAATAATAAAAAGTTAAATGACAAATAAATAGGTAACTTACGAATTTTAAGAATTTTGATTTTTCCCATGGTAAATGAAACGCCGGAGGAACATATTTTATATCTGACACAGCTAAATCAATTTTGTTTGTAATAAAACCTATACCAGGGAAATGGTTGACCTAAATAAAAACAAATTTTGGTATTTAAATGATATTTAACCAATATAGTGTAAAATGTTGGCCGAATATATTTTATTTAATATCAACGACTAATTAGGCACAAAACTTATTGTAAAACAGATCGTTATATATATTTAATACTTTTTGATGAGGCTTTAAACTTGAAAATGTGATATCATTGGCGTATGTTTTAAATGGATATTCATGGGCCCATATCACGTCCCAATCAACCTTTCGATCAAATGGTCGTCTGGTATAACCATAGACGTTAAACACATCAAACACATGCACCAAGTGACCAGCGTCCGCCTGAAAACATAGACTTAAATTTAGGCAACAACCGACCCCACGATATGGGTATTGTATAAATTATTAATTACGTCTTACGTGTTTCGCCAGCACTATGTAAGCTGGCTGTTTCGCTATATCTGCAAGCTTATGAGAATCCCACGACGACGGTTCGACGGTATATGGCTGCTGTTCATGATGGAATTTGTTGTGTTCGTACTGAATCCAGTTCAACTCGAAAAAATTGATGATCAACAGCACGAGACATAGGACCATCATGAAGCAGACGACTAATGGTAACGATAACCAACGAACCCTCATTTTACCAAATTCCGTTAACAACGTACGAACACCGCTGTTACTTCGGGGGACGGAAAATCTTCGAGACACCAATTGCTGCGCGTAGCATAACGTATGCTAGTAATAATAAATCTGATCGGCGTTTCGAACCATGTCGATAAATCGAATGAAAGACAAATTTGTCAAGACGGTGACGTATTTCAATTCTGAAAGCAATTTGTTATCAACGACGATTACCATCGTACATAGATCACAGTTCATATCACAATTGTTGATAAACGCATGATAACTACACGCAAGGGTCGCACAATATGATCTTCGATGGATTCAATCTCATTTTAAATTTCATTACGATAAATCTCGTGTACAATTACAAATTTTTATTTCGACAAAAAAACCAAATTATAGAACGTCTTAAGATAAAAAAAACCTTACAAATTTCGATTTACATCATTAATGACAATGTATTATTTATTGGGAAGACTAAAAAAACACAGCGATAAATCAAAAAATGTTTTAGTGGTGATATAAAATTCGATAAATCCGCAAGAAATAAAAAATAATCGTCGCCTATATATATACATATATTATTTACCAACTTATTGTGTTTCAATTTACAGCCACTACAAAAATTAATAACTTTTTGTATCATACACTTTTATTGCAAAAATATAATTTAATCGTTAAGTATTTAAAAGAACGTATAAATTAAATCAAATATTTTAGGATAAAAATACAATATTAATTGTTACACGCAAGTTCTTAGAACATTATAGTTCATAATAATAATCATAGAATTATTATTTTTGGTTAATATATACATGTGTTTTGTAAGAAAAAAAATTTTGAAGTAATACACAATGTTATTGAGTAAGATGTAAACTATATCGTTGTATCTATTGTTGATCGGCCAACAATAATTTAAAAAATAATAGAATCTCAAATGCAGCTGTTTCTTGAGTTTCTTTCAATGTTTCTCCAATGCAAGTATGTGTCAAAATTATAGGAAACAATAATTTTACAACAACTTGATATTTTCCTAAAAAAAATCCAAAATTATCTAATACAAATTCAGGATTTGTGTTTAAACTAATTTCGTACCAGAAAACATGAGAAAATTGTAACTGTATATCACTTGAAAATCTTCTTCTTCTCCAATTGCGTTCAAAAAATTAACAGAACTTATCCCTAAGTCCCTTATAGAGTCACAATTCTTAGTAAACATAATAACAGTATAAATTTACAGCACATTTTTTTCTACTAAGATTAAAATAAATATTGTGCATTACCTTAAGTTCATCTATACATGATTTTTTAGGTATTGATGTATTAGAAACCATAGAATTATCAGAGTTATTAGTTATTGATGTATTAGAAATCATAGAATTATCAGAACTGTTACATTCTACCAATGTTGCCACAGAAATATTTAACTCGTCGCTATTTTCAATCATTTGATATTCACTGGAGTTCGAAGAAGTATTATCTTTTAAAACTGTTTGCATATGGTTATACATAAGACGGGCTGCAACGACTTTTGCAGTTTTCTTATTTTTATGTTCACCTGTTTAAGAACAATGATTTTGAAATCATTATTATTATTATTATTACTAAACATAATTTGGAGAAATAATTTTACCTTTTGCTTTGTACAACTGAAGAGAACATATCACAGACCAAGTTTTATATTTATTCACATTTTTGTGGTGACATTCATACTTAGGTAAATCCCAACCATTATGTACACACAAATTTTGTAACATGCCAATATAGTTTTCAATTACTTTTTTCTTGCTAAAATATTTTAATTTAATTTAAAATTTATTTTAAAGAAAAAACAATGATACATACTTAAAAAACAATATGCTGGGAATGATCAATTTATTATTTTTCTCATTTAATGTATCTAAAAATTTAATTGCTGCATTTCTTTTAGCTTCTTTTTTGGATGATCCACTTCCATAAACTAAAATAATTATTTTTCATTAAAAATACACATATCAATAATAACGATAATTTTTTATGTAATACCTATGGTGTCTTTGTATTTAGCACGAACTGTATATTCTGGACTGTGCACTTTACCTTTTACAGAAAACAGATCATAATATATTTGCTCTCCATTATTTAACATAATTTCATTAATTATAGAAATTGGAGATAGTTCGCTGTTGAATTCCATCTAAAATTAAATTAAAAATTAGTCATTAGGTAAACAGTTATAAAATTTACAATTTAAAAAGTTGCACAAAATGTTTAAAAAAATATACGGATAAGTATAAAAGTAATTAGACGCTGTTACATTGTATAATGTAAAATGACTAAAATGACAATACGTAAAATTGTTTAAGTCGCAAACATGTATGAAGGTATCGATCAAATATTATCAAAAACACCTGTAGAAAAGCTTGTGCCCATTCAAGATTTTTAGCCAAATAATGGAAACTGAAAACAACTTACGGAAAAAGGGCGACTCGTTTCATCTGATATGGGATTATTGTTTGGTTCAGAAAACGTGGAAGACGGTGACTGGTGGTTATCCGTCTTCGAGTACTCATTGACATCCTGCATGCGAACATCAATGCTAGGCAATAATTTACTGAAACTCGTTGGCATATCGGTGGATTCTTTGAACGTGGCCATATTGTCCCCGTACACGAAAATTGTTTGATGTACGAACAACTGCGAGCGCACAACAACGTTATCTGACGTGTTTCGCTAGCTAAATTCGTCAGAAATAATGGCGGAGCACCGTCGACTGTAAGCGGAAGGACTCCCAAACGAATAAATCGAATGCAGAACACTGTTAAACGATGATGGCGAACGATTAACTCTGAGACGGATGACAAATGGAAATGAATCAAATTCATCTATTCCTAACCTAAAAAAACGTCGAACCCGGTCTCCTAGCGGAAATGATTATAAAAAAACAAAATAAACAACACAATCAGGGTTTCTTGAACAGTTACATGTGAGTAAACTGAATGGACGACAAGTCGAATGTTAGTCACGAAATCCAACAGTAAAAAACTGAAATCGAAATCAACTTCGGCGTCCGAAGTTAAACGTTTTTTTTCGAATCTTATCGCGTCGGTTTTTTCTTTTTATTGTTCGCCTATTTTATTCTCTTGTAGAAACCTAATGGCCTGGAATGGCGCTCAATAGATACCTAATAAAACTACGATATAAACGAGGCGGTTTTTATTTTATTTATTCGTTAATCCCTCGTTCGGTCGAACATTGCGTTCATGCGTACTCTAATTCCTCTAGACCAATTTAATTGGAAAATGGCGTTGAAACGTTCGTTTTAATATTTCCCCCTGCCCAGTTATAATCGTAAATTTCGAAAATAATCGCGTGCGTATAGAGTAATTGTGGTTATCCAAAACCGAAATGCGTCGACGGAGTTCTCGGTTTTGTTAATCGAATTTACAACTCGTACAAACGTAGCAGCGATTTGTCTATCAAAATTTCACATTATACACGACTGGCGGAAAGCGTTTAAAACGTATATTAATATTAAATATCGATTAATCATAATCGTTTAACGTACGAATAACAACGTGTGGGTACCGACCGGTTGTGATGATTTTAATTTGAAACAACGTGTTATACTAGACGTATTTTATTATTCGTGTTAAAATTAAAGATTCTATGTTTACGTGTATAAGACGCGATCATATGGGCTGCTATTATTTACAGCGGAATAATAATAATTTAGAGTACGGAATTCGGACCATTTTCCGTACTCGGGTTTGCGATAGCTGTCGTCGAAATAACTTTCGAGTGTATTTTTAGATTTATTAATGATGATTTTATAAAACGAACTCCGTCATCTACAAGCGGAGGGACCTTGTCCCTGTTTTTTCGTTTTACGCGGTTTTTCACGATTATAATAATAACAAAATAATATCACCACCACTACTCCCTCTCGCCGAATGAAGGCTTTGCATTATTAATTCGTCGTCGCCTACGTACATACACAAAAATTAAATTTATAGAACAATTACATATACTGTACTTTTTTCGACGAATTTATTTCATAAATTGTTATTATTGTTTTAAATAATTGTTCACCAGTTTGGTGGCCGGTTTTTTTTGTTTTTGATCAAATTGAGTTACTTTATTTCATGAGATTTATAAAAAACTCAAATTGGAAATTTGTTAAAAATACGGACTAATTCGTTTCGCGTATAAATATTTTATACAACATGTAACGTGTAAACTAGAAAATCATCGCGGGCGTTATTTCGTACAAACCGTCGTTTCAATTCGAATTCAATAAATTGAAAATGTCGCTAATCTGTACATAAATTTAATTTTTCATTTTATTACACGAACGCCGTCTGACTTCTAATACTTTACGAGAGATTTTTCCACAATTTTCCCGGTTCAAAATTACATTTTTCCAATTACATCCGTTCATCCCAAATCTCTGTCAATCCCTGTCTTTTACTGGTCCGCCTTCGAGGTCTTATCTCCGCTAGGGTTCCGGTTCGTGACCGAGACATTGTGTTTTTCGCCCTTCCTACAAAGTTGTCGTCGACCAGTGCCAATCCTGTGTGCTTTCGTAGTAGTTGTTCCTCGTTGCGCTCCCTTCTCCCACGTTCTACTGTAACTATCCAATTTCGGATCACGTTCATCCGCCAAATTCTATTTACCAAAAATTCCGAACGTTCGTTATTTTTGTTTACAAATTACCGACAAAATGTTTGCGCGCGCCACGTATTATCAGAGAGCGTTCCTGTATCTAGACGTTCCGACAATGTCGATATGTGGCCGTGTTATCATCTAGTTTTTTTTAACAAAATGACATTGAGATGTATTGGTTTTTTGCGACTTATCTATCTACCTCATTTGTTTATCAACGGTAACGCGCGGTTAATCATTACGTCGAGTTGCCGGTTTCCGTTCGCGGCCAATCGGTATGCTACTGTGTTTTTGGACGATGGACAAGTCTCCGGCGCGTTTAATGTGATCATAAACACGATTCTCGTGTGGTCCAGGATACATGACGATGAGGCGGACGGTGCGCGGCGGTTTCGGTTTTTTTTTTCGCTTTTTCTTTTGGCGATCGGCCAATTTCTGTAGGTTTTCGCCATTATTTTCGTATCAAAATCGTCGTCGTCGGCGACGGTGGACCGTGGTCGTTGCAGTTTTCGATTTTCGACCGAACGTGCCGGCGACACGAAACGACCGAAGAATGGAAACCGAGAGAGTGACGGAGAAGAACCAAAGCTCCGCCGGAGGGGTATTTATTTATTATTAGTCGTTATGTAATCGCTACTCGGATTTTGGCACGAAGCCCGAGGACGGACGCCGCTGTTGTTTCGCGTTTGTGGTAAACTTTTGAAATCTAAATATAAATCGGGGCGTACGATGGAGAACTGGCAGGCGGCGGCTGTGTACCCATTACTACGCGACGGAAATTCAATACAGTCGTCGCGTTCGTCGTGCCGTCGCCTCTGTTTATCGTGCGAGCCTGTGCCCGCTTATTTATTTTTCAATAATCGCGTTTTGTCAATTTATTTCAATCCCGTTTTGTTTTTAGTGTCCGAAAATGAGCGACGAAGTTTTGGACTCCGTCAAAAAATGCGTAACCGTTATAAAAGGCGCTAAAACGGATACCGAAAAATTTGCTGCTTTGTTCATGGTGACCAAGACCGTGAAGGCGGAAAAATGCAACGCTCGTTCTAAACTAGCTCTGTTCGATGCCATTGAATTCAAATTCATCAAGCGTTTATTATTGAGTGATGATGTTCCAGCCGGCTGCCCTCCATTTGTCTACAAGTCTGTGGCGATGAGTGTGCTGACGGCATTGTGCAATGTACAAGAGGTTGCCACGCATAAAGAAATATTACAGAATGTCGACGTATTTTTAGATATTGTGGTTAGTGAAGGGGATGAAGATGAAGACGAAGTGGACGAAGATAGCCTAATGCTGGTGAACGAAGCGTATAAGTGTTTGAATTTCATTGCTTTATTTGAAAAAGGTTTGAAAGCGTTATTCGACGCTAATACAGTTGGCAAAATGTGCAAAGTATACTCACAAAAGAGTTTTCAAACGGATGAAGCGTTGTCATTACTGGTGACCATTGTTGAAAAGTTTGGTCCTTCTTCTTGGGATAATAATGTTCAAAATTTTAACACTTTGATGAATATATTAGCTGTAGATTTTGAAACTGATCATAGTGATCGAAAATTTAAACTAAGTTCATTACTTTCACCTTTATTAGGAAATTGTCCGGTAGAAATTGTGAAAAATAGTTACGAGAATGAAATATGGCCAAATAAAATATTCATAGGATTACGAGACATATTGACGAGCAAACTTGTAAAATCACAACGAGATCCAGCAATTAAATTAACTGGACAAATGCTTACCACATTTGGTGTCGAATGGTGTTTACAAGATGAAACCAAGCCAAAAGCGTTTTTTTTGCTGTTAATACATTTGGCTTCGATTGAAATACGTATGCATTTGGAAGAAAAAAAAATTGAACAGGTACTTTGTTTACAATTTGAAAAAGAAATATGTATATTATGTATATATATGTGTGTGTTGTGTGCGTATAATTTTATAATTCCTTAGAAAGGATAAAATATTGTATTATTCGGTGAAATAAATTCTAATTAATTAATTTTTTTTCAGGTGTTGGATGTTGAAAATTTGCTCGGTTCATGTTTTACAATTCTAGAAATATCTATCGCTTATATTGCGGAGGACACATTGGATTTGGATCAGAAAGAAAAACAACAGACTTATACTGCTCTCAAAGGAGCTTTTACCGCTGTGCTGAATGTGCTAAAAATATTTTCAGTATCCAAAAAACCTTTAGAAACCAATGAGAAACGTTTTATTTGTTTAATGCTCATGTCGTTGTCAGCGTGGTTGTCACAAGAAACGTCTGCTATGAAATCAGCTGTGCATAATATTTTGCCGTTTGCTTTGCAAATAGCCAATGAGTCATTCTATGCGTATCGTTCACGATACATATCTGAGAATGTTAAAACTGAAATAGCGCCGGTAACAAATGATCCTTTGAGTTCGGTAGATGTATTAAGAGCATTTTTGCCAGCCTTGTGTCATGTAGCAGTAGATGATAAGGGCAGAGCCATATTGTTGAAAATTAAACAGGACGAAGTGTTACAAGAATGTTTAGCATTTCATTGGTCAATTGCGCATTATAAGAAACCGTTGATTCCAAAGTCTGAAAGGAGTAAGCCAAGAGGACCGGAGCCTGACATTCCAGCTGACCGTTTGAAAAAAATGATCGATTCAAGAGGTGCCATTATTAGTATATGCAATACATTCATGAATATATGCGTGTTGGAGGCGGATTACGTTATAAACAGCCCGCTGTTTTTTACTCTTATGAAGTTTGTGTTTGACAATCTACCCGAATTGAAAAATAATCACGAAAATCTCGTGATGTACGGCAATATGGCTGTTTTGGGGTTGTTGCTGTTGAAACTTAAGACCGCATACATCAAGAAAAATGACTTTTCTATTTGCCGGTATATTCAATCGACCATTCGATTTTTGTGGGATGCGTACACCGTGGATGAAAACAGCAGCAGTAGTTCACGATTCGCGTTGGGTCAGCTGGTTGTCACGATGAATTACAAAGAATCTTGGATTGAGTTGCAAGAGTTATGGTTCTTAGGAATGCAAAATCTTAGCGGCATTTTAACCCTCGTTCCGTGGATATCGGAATTCGCCATCGAGAGTGGTTGGGCAGAAGGCATTATCGATATGTTGGTGAAAATCAAGCCAGGCTCTCTACCGACTAATGTCAAATATGCCTACGAAGATCTATTGTGTCGCCTAATTGAAGCCAACAGCGATTTGATAGCCACACTGAAGAAGAAAGACGCGATTACTGCTTGCCGAGGACACAAGTTTATGGAGTTGGGCAAAAAATTGTTCGGGGAATAATTATGCCAAACCGGAGTGTCGTGTTATTTATTTTTACTATATTCGATTTTTAAACGTTTTCTTTATATTGCGTACGAAACATTAAATATTATTTGTAGAGTAGTCGTTCGGAGTCAAATAAATTATTAAATTAATAAGAACCATTAATCGTCGATTTCGTTTGAAAGTAAAACTTGTATTCTTTTTTTTTTTATTAATCGAATATATATAAAACATATATATTATAATAATGTCACTCATCGATTAAATTTTTTATCTAATTTAAATTGTTCTTAATTACCATTTTTAAAGTGGTTGTTACGTACATACTATATCAATATTATAGGTTTTAACCTGTTACCTTTTTGTGTTATTTTTCTATTAATATATTAGGTATATACTTTCTTTACGAATAATTTCGGCAAATTGTTTTCGATATCTGTATAGATTTGGAAACAAGACCAACGAGCGTCGGTGACGCGTTATCGAATTAATCCTTTCGAAATTCGACGGGTAATGAATTTACGTTTTTCTATATATTTCAAATTGTACGTGTAAACGTTCCGTCGACCGATTACAAAGATAAATTGCGCGAACGACGACGCGTTTTCGAAATCAGAACGGCGGTTTATTCGCGAATAACGTACATCGGTAGGGGTCGATATAAGAACGAAGCGCGGCGTTTGTGGGGAGGTAGGGGGGGGATTATTTATTACAATAGGCGCACGAGAAATAGTGACGGGTGTCGAGCGTAGATGGACGAAAGGCTACGAGGACGGGAGCGTTGGATTTTCGTAGCCATTATCGTCGCTTCGCAAATTACCGCCAGCCTCGTTCGCTCATTTTTCGTGCAGTGTTTACCGTACGCCACGGGTCCCGTGACTTCCCAGGCGCCGCCACATTGGCGACGAGGACGCCGCCGTGTACGCTATTCGAAACGGGCCGTAGCTGTAGGACGAATGAAACGTGGCCAGAGTCCCGTAAAATGGGGGGGAGGGATGAAGGGATTAACGAAGTTAATATATACAACGGAATACGGTCGAAAGTTATTCGCCGAGAACGAATTTTTTTCGAAAAAAAACCGCAACTCCTCCCAACCGACGCTTCTCCCTAGCTCGTTAAAGCAGCTGTCGCGGACTCGACGAATCATCCGGCGGCTTGTGAGACGGAGACGCGGTACTTCCGCCGCCGTGTATGTACGCAAATCATTGTGTTCTTGAGTTGCTATAGTTGCCTAACCGGAGCGCCACGACCGTTCTTATAACGAGTTGTCTCGCTATACGTCGTTTCTCGCTCACTCACTTTCTCTCACACCCTCTCTCTCTCAGAGTCTCTCTCTCTCCTCGTTTACACCGGATCGAGAGTTGCGCGTTCAGAGAACGCGTGTGCACCTGAATTGCCTATCCGACACGCCGCGTCACAGCCGCCGCCTAATTTAC